>CABFOW010000941.1:160212-187868 GCA_902141385.1 Timema californicum
CAGGCCTCCACCGTGGTTCGGATTCCACGTTAAACTGTAGGTCCTCCATTTCATCTCACAATCATCCTACCATTACACATTAGCGTAAGTGCGTATAACCCGAACGGGTAGTAAGACGCGGTGCTAATAATTATTATTAATTATTCATGTTGTCACAAATGTGTTATTTCTGCTTATCCACATGGAGGTGGTGGATCCTTGTCTGCAATGGTTTCAACATTACACTCCTCTACATAAGCAGCCATTGCTAGTGGTCCTTCGGTGGCAAATTTGTTTAAAAATTGGTTGACTCTAGAAGCTGTTCCGAGTTTGATGCTAGGCCAAATTTCAACTTCATATTCGAGAATGTAACAGGAAAATAAAGTACACATAGAGGGGGCCAATTTATTTCAGGAAGGGGGTGGGGCGGATTTTTCTTAATAGTGCAATGCCTCTCTGTCCCACCTCCCTTCATACAGGTAGATTATAAAATAAGGGTTTTTGACTGTCCCTAATATATGTTGTTGGCCCGCCTCGCTCTCAATAGATTGTACTGTTGATTAAGGGGAGGTCTGGGTTCAAGTCCCAGTCGGGTGTTAGAATATGTGCGCATAGCCCGAATATGAAGTGAGCTGCAGTGGGGAGAAAAATGTGGTTTTGACTTACAATTAAATACATAAACATAAATATATTACACCCCATTCTGTGAACTGGCCTTTCCTCCTGACCAAATCACGAGCTGGGCAACAAATAGTCCAGTATGTGAGTTTTGCAGCGCTTGTGCTGCCCGGTCCATGAAATAGACAAACAAGTGAAGAAAGGGTTTGGTCTTCAAGCTAGTTTAAATTTTATTTATTTTATAATGGAAGGTTAGGTTAGTTAAATATAATATCTTAAAACCAATTTCAGTTAATCTTGAAATGGGTATTCTAATTAAGGCATTGGCTGTACAACATATGATAGTTTGAATCATAAAACTGTGACAATCTAGCAACCACGAAAGTCACAACTAAAAACACTAAACCATAAACAAAACATTGAGTGACAATGCTGCCACTTCAAGCATTTCTGGCTGAGTGAAATTTTGCTACTGGGCAGCTCATGTTCCCTTACGATTCGTTTCCATACCGCATTTGGCATACACTTAACTGGCCGTTGTCTCTGCCTGCTGAAAACGGCACTACTAGACTACTTGATTAACTAAGATTTCTACATTTACTACAGAAGGAATCTCCTTTCAATGTTTGACGATTTTTGAAGTTGGGATTTTTGGTAGAGTAGGGATCAACATTTGTGAAATTTTAAATTTGCCTGTACAAGTTTGTGGTTAATGACTTTCATAATATAAAATAATGGGGTACAGAATAAGCCTAGAATTTCCCAACTTCAGATCTCAAATCTCACAAAATTCCCAACTTTCAAGCTTTCAAATGACATTGGTTGGGGCAGACAACCCCCCCCCCCCCCNCCGACAACCCCCCCCCCCCCCTGGCGCGATGCCCCTGGCAAAGAAGCTTGTGTTCACCACCTAGTGTTTATAATGTTTATTTCCAATGTGAGTAAAGTCACCTCTCCACAGTATTTGTTTTTTGTGAAAATATTTAGACACATAAAGCACTACTTGCTTGGACCCTTAACAATTTTGATAATATAACATACAGCAGCCCCGTGGTTTCTTTGGTGCTGACTGACAGCTCAAAGCTGACTTCTGATAGTCAACATTTAGGTATATACCTAAATTTTGACTGCTAGAAGTGACAGCTGTCAAACATATGTTTTTGCAGATCATATGGTTCGGCATAGAGATACCTAATTTGGTCTGGTAATTTTTCAAAGCCGTCAGTCAGCACCAAAGAAGCCATGGGGCTACTGTAGGTAGGCTACACATAGGTCAATAAAACTTTGTTTACAAATAACTCTATATAACTTATTTTGTTTTTAATATGGTGGTTGTCGGAGTCAGCTTTAAGAGGAATGATTAAGTAGAATATTTGATAGAATCACTAAGAACAGTAGTTTCTAGCAATTTATTAAATTTGAAAAAATATTTAAAAATTAATATTTGCATTAGTAACGTTTAACGTTTTAACTAACAGACTTAGTTTCTTTGGTTTCCTAACTGTTAACTGTAAGCAGAAGATTTTTTTGACATATTAACTTACTACAGAAAATCGTATAAATATTAAGATTTGATCTTATTATACACAACATTTGAAAATCTAAACATTACTATCACAAATAAAAGTGGTATTTGGACATTTATTAATTTAATGTTTATATTTTTATTTACAGTAAGTCGACTATTAAAGTTTAATTTTTATTCATAATTATTTTATATAAATAACATTCTTAACAATTTCTTCGCAAATTCAAACACTTTTTGTTGATTCATATTTTGCAATAAAGTTTTTGAAAAAATGTGTGTTGATATTCATAAAAATTACCATGATTTTAATTTTTCTAATTTTATTTTCTATCAATCAATATAGAATAAAAAGTTATTTTACTAATTATTCTTTACCAGCACATTTATTATCTTTATTTTACTTATTTTTCTTAGACAGAGATTTTGTGGTGCCAGAAAATTTGCCATCCTGGGCCAGGACCTAGTGCCATAGAAAAGAATGGCCTTGTTTATAGTAATTATCTAACGTGCAGCAGTTTGTCTTGATTTGTAAACACGATCATAGTTAGAGCCTTCCTTGGAATCTTTTTAAAATACTTCATTTATCCATTACTGTGATACTGTCATAAATGATGATTATTATTATTTTTAATCATAGGTTATTATCTTTGTATTCATTATGGTTGAATACCCCTTAGTTAACTACGTCAGAGCTTAGTAAGAAATATTTCAGGGATAAGCTTTTAATCCATTGCTTCTAGATTTAGATTCTACGGTGTCAATTTTGTAGGCATCTTTCAACTATGTTCTGTAGCGCTATTTTTTACGTTCAGTAATCTTTGATTTGATATGTTAAACTATGAGCATTTAATAAAACATTAAATTAAAAATAACTCAATGTGTCATATCTTTTATGAATATATAATTATATAAAGAGAGGCCTGATGACTATAGTGTAGTTCCGGTATACTTAACTCAACTGACACTTTTGTATGATTTGTAGTGACAGAGTCCAATGTTATGCAGATATCTGCACAAGAAGCTATAGCTATAAAGGAGTCGTTGATATTCATGTCACCTTGAAGCGTAGCTTGAGAAACATCTTTATTATTCACCTTAACATATACCATAAAAACTGACTAATATCTATATTACATCTGTTGTTTATATACTATACATCTTTAGTATATCTGGTATATAAAATGCATATATAAGATATATAGATACAACACATTATGATACAGATATTAGTTTTAAGTTTTCTATATATATTACGGTAGTATTATGGTATACATAGGGTATATAAATGATTCTAAAAATAATAATATTGAAAATTACCTTGAGGCTCCAAGAATTTTTTAAAATTAAAAGCTGCAGAATTAAAATAAACACTCCTGATTTGGAGAGTGGGTTGGAACTCAACAACAAAGTAACAATCGGTGCACACACATTTTATTGAAATATATAATTATGTTTTTAGCTCATACATTCTAACACAAAGTCTATTAAACACTTATCTACAATTAGGTATAAAGCCATTTTATATTAATTTAAACGAGATTTTAACCTCGACCTGATTGTCAACAAAAATTGCTATAAATATTTTAGTTTCCTATGAAATTATTTTACTTGAATCCTTGAAATATTTTTGATTTTATAATAATAAATAAATATTTATGAAAGTAACGTTCTATAAATAATTCGATACTAATACATAGTTTATTCACTGTCACCATTTAAAACATGAGCGCCTTCAAATATCCTACAACTAATCATATTCTGTCTATCTTCTTAACTAAGGGTACTTACTCGCTTCAAATACCAAGACGACCAAAAAAAATTAATCAAATTGGTATTTCCCTATTCACAGCCATGAATTCATAGCTAGGGGTCTGTTTGTTGTATGTGCTATAAAAATTAAGTTAGTTTTTTAATTCGAATGCTGATATAGGCCTAATTAGTCTGTTAAAGAAGTGCTTGTTGAATAGTAAATGCACCAAATAAATACAAAAAGTTTAAAACCTATGTGAGATATAATAGAAAAATACTTTCAATTAGTGTTTTCTCTCAAAAAGAGGGAACTCCCCTCCCACGACGCCTCGGTGAATGCAGGCAGGTTTTTAACTCGTAGTAACCGTATATCTGAGTCTACCCTCCATAAACCTCAAGTTTTGGGTTTTAGCACCGACCTTACTATCCATTCGGGCCATACGCTTATGTACTAACAATGCTGATGGCTTTAGGGACTAAGAAGGTAATATTTAGAGGAAGTGTACCCACATTAGCGTCGAGTAAGAGTGGAAAACCGTTTTGGAAAATAATCCTCAATACACCCAGCCGAGATTCTAACCTCGATCTTCACGTCATCAGTAGTAGTCTAGTTTGGTGTGAGAAGAGTGCCTTAGACCATGTGACCAACGAAGGGGGTAACTTATATAGTTTAAAACTAAAGCTGGTATGGCGATACAAATTTCCAAAATTATGGAATTCTGTTGAAATTTGTCCCTTATAAATGGTTTGACTTATTGAACTAAGGGTCCTGGGCTTGATTCTTGGCAGGACCGAAAAATGTATCGGTCTTGATAAATTATACAGTGATAAATTAATGGCAGGGGGACTGACTGTTGTGTCTATACTATAATATGGTGACCTGGTGGTCTAGGGGTAAGGTATCGGACTTCTGTGTTGGGGTCCGGGGTTCAATCCTCGGTCTCGGCACAGATTTATCTGATTACCAAACCCTTCCTTCACCTCTAGACATCTTGTGAATGTGGGGAATGCCAGGCCTCCCCCGTGGTTCGGATTCCACGTTAAACTGTAGGTCCTCCATTTCATCTCACAATCACCCTAACATTACACATTAGCGTAAGTGCGTATAACCCGAACGGGTAGTAAGACGCGGTGCTAATAATAATAATCTATACTATAATTAAGTTCGATAGTGTGGTAATATAGTCAGTCTGTTTAGAAAATGTAAATGAAATACCTCAGATTTAAAAAAAGATTGTATAACATCGAAAAATGTTTTCTAGTCTAAGTTTTGTTTTTTATAAATGTTTGGGGCGACAGAAAAATCGATAAACATAATCAATAACCATGAAATAAATTTAGGATTGATACAAATTCTTAGTTTTCACTTATTCAAATACTTTGAATTTTTTTTATGGCGGCAATTCTCTAAAAAAAACCTGATTACAGTACCAACCACGTGACAAGTACACGACTTACCTTAAAGCTCGAGTTCATTAAACATTCATTGTGCTGGCGTGATGTAACTACAGGGAAGAGTGACATCATATTGCGGGTATAATGATAGAAGACGGAGATTCCCATGGAGAGAGAAGACATCAGTCTGACCTTGAGCCACTCACTACATCAGGACTCTAATTTACCTTTACTGTTGGAGTACATCAGAGCAAAGAGGTTTTCTTCGGGTTTTTTCCACCACATTTTGTTACCCCACCCTGGATATCTGCATTTAAATTATGATAATGGGGTAAGGACAGGGGCGGATCCAGATCATTTTCATAAGGGGGGTCGTAATTAAAAATAGCATAGCTACTTACCATGTTAGATTTATGTTTAAAGCCATTTAATAGTTTCTTATTCATATTTGATCTTATGTATGTTTTAAACCCTGGTCATCCTCTCCTATTTTTTTAAAATCAGATAGTTTTTATAAACTATTTGGAGTGGCCCTCTTTCAACATTTTTTTAAAAAATGGTTCACTCTAGAAGCTATGAGTAGTCATCGACTTGAAATTTTTTTAAATTAGATTCTTTAATCGGCCATTTAAAGTGTTCCTCACATAAAAATTTTTGAAATTTGAATTCCTCTCGAAGCTATTTATGGTGATCCTCACCTTAATTTTTTAAGATAATTAGATACCTCTTTAAGATGATCTTTTAAGTGGTCTTTCACTGATAAAATTTTGAAAATTGAATTCTTTCAGAAATTTCAGAAAATTCAAAATTTGTAACTGTCCTCCCCAATACATTTTTGAAATCTGGATGACCTTGGAAGCTATTTAGAGCTTCCTCCCCTGACTTTTTGTGCCAGTTAGATTACTTTAGTCTAGCAGTTATTTGAAGAGGTCTTCTCCGGCAAATTTCTGACAATATAATGCATCTAGAAGTTATTTGAAGTTTGATTTAAGGCCATTTTTCAGCTTTATATTCGATAATATCAGAGGATTTGAAATATATCTAGGGGGTAATTTATTCCAGGGAGGGGCAAATTATTTCCAGGGGGCAGAGTCCCCCACAGTTCCACCACTCCTGCTGTCCACACATGCTCTAAATTCGTTACTCGTGGATAAACTGCTCTCAGGCGATTATTAGTCTTGTTTGCTGTGTGGTAGTCTACAGTCTCTATGAGGAACAATGTTAGCTACTCGCTATGCACGACCAATATCCATACACGAAAACTAATATTTTTTCACACTTGCGTGAGTCATATCACATTATTAAAAATTGTATACAATTTATCCATGTTGTATTTTATTTCTAAAATTTGAACTTTCATTTTGTTTTTTGTATTAATTTTCTAACTTTCACAGGAGGGTGGGGGGTCAAATGACCCTTAGACCCCCCTCCCCCTTGAATCCGTGCCTGGGTAAGGATGAGAAAGTTAGAATTGTTTGATACAAATGTATTTAATCACGTCTAATCAACATAAAATAATATTACATATAAATAATAAATTTTACACAAAAACTCAAGCACTTTACCCCTTAGGCACCATCTAGAATCGATCAGGAGACCTTTAGCTTGCAGTTGATACCCTCTCCACTAAGCCACGGAGATGGAAGCATCTTTAGTTACATTGATGGGCACGAGGACTAAGTGTCAGACTTATTTAGTATTGTTTTCTTGGGACGTTGAGGTCAGGGTTGAAATCCCTGTAGGGTGTATTTACTAAATAAATTCCCGCTCTCCCAACATACACAAATACTGGTACATTCTCCCTAAAATTCTACCTTCACCTTTAACCCATTAGTGTAGTTAGATAGGTAGAGACCAGACGGAGAGCAAAACTAAGATGGAAATAATACGCCAACTATTTTGAAAATATAGTCTTTTTTTATTACACTTTGTACTGTGATTACGGTGACCTGGTGGTCTAGGGGTAAGGTGTCAGACTTCTGTGCTGGCGGCCGGGGTTCAATACTCGGTCCGGACAAAGATTTATCTGATTACCAAACCCTTCATTCACCTCTGACAAGACATCTTGTGAATGTGAAGAATGCCAGTCAGCACCATGTTTGCACTTTTTATTAAATATATTTCTAATTGTGTATATTCCGACACACCGTGAGGGTTCAGGGTTGTATTGTGTTCCAAGGTAATCGGAACACCCCCTCCCCCCTTACTAGGAATGAAAAGAAAGCCTGTAGCGTCAGTTGGGAATGGTTCTTCGAGAAGATGTGTTGCATAAACTAATTTAAAGGTATTAGCAAAGATTACTTAAACATCCAGCAGAGTTTGATATTTGTTTAATAATTTTGACAGTTTAGACCAAATCGTTAGAGCTATTTTCGAAACATTTCAAATTTTCAAAAATTTCTTATCGGTAAACTATCCTTCAACGAATTTTTGCCCATAAACCAAACATACAATGCTATTTGTCATGTCAAACCAATCCTAAATATGGATTTTAACTGAATTAGTTAGAGCCATTTTCGAAAAATGTGGAACTAAAAAAAATCCCTCAGAAATGAAATACCCTTAATTTGAAGGATATGTTATACATGTTGTAAAGCATCGACTAATGATAATTTAATTTGAACTTAGCCCTCAAATTAAGAGTGGTTAACAAATTAGTTTTTTTTTAGTTCAAAACTTTTTGAGAATATCTCTAAAGGTTTTGTTTAAAATGGATATCTAGGGAGTGTTTGAAATGACAAATAACATTGTAAGCTTATTTTTGTTTTTTGGGGAAAATACGTTTTTGGGTTCACTGATAACTTTTAATTTGAATATTTTAAAATATAGCTCAAACAATTTGGTTAAAAAGGGGTCTCCATTAAGTTTCTTACATTATAAATAATGTTATATATGTATTTTTTCTAAATAATTTTATAGTAGTTTACTTTTTGTAAAATTTGAATTTTTCGCAAAAATGCTCCAACGATTTTTTTTGAAATTGATTTGGGTGGACTATTTTACACGATCAATAATAATGCTTTCCTATTTTTTCTAAAATAAATTTATGTAAGGGTAGGCCTAGTTTACTTAAATCAAATGATAAGAAAATGGAAATTTTTCAGAATTGGCTTTGAAGATCGAGTTCAAAATGAATAAGCCTATCTGGTAAAAGTTTTTCATTATAAATTAGATTAAGTTTTAAATTGTGCAACTTAAATAATTTTAAGATAGTTTGCAAATAACTTATTTTTGAACAATTTAAATTTGTTTAAAGCATATGAACCATTTGGTTTAAAATGTATAGTATTATATATAATGCTAATTGTAACAAGATTGATTATGTGCTAACATTTAATGAGGCAAACTTACTCAAAGGCAGTATACTGAAAATCTACGTTTGTAAACAATATGAGAAAGTTTGTGTAATTGTGTTGTACCTGTTACTTAAATGTGGTAAAATGGTTTTTCTGGTCTTTATTTCACTGTTTGCTAATGTAGGTTACAGAAAACCGCACGAGACGAGACGCTTGGTCCAAGCTGTACCAAGCTGTACCAAGCCCTGATTTTTATAGGGAGCCCTCGTTTGACCACCAACATCAATTAAAAGTCACTAAAATTGGTCATTAAAGAATAATGTATTGTTTGATTTATTAATTTTTTTAAAACACAAAAAGTTATTAAAAAGCTTGTAATAACCCTTCCTCATGTATAACTGTATATACTATGTTTGATTTATTATTTAATGTAAATACAAAATTGTTATATTTTCATTTACGTCATTGTGGCTACATGAGTTTCCAGTTCAAATAACGGGCTTCGTGACTTTACCTAACTGTAACCCGCCTCGGTGGCGTAGTTGGTTAACGCGCGAGTCGTGTTGAGCTCGACTGCTGAGGACGGGGAGATCGAGGTTTGAATCTCGGTGGGTGAACTGGGGGTAGGTTTTTCCTAAATGGCTTTCCACTCTTCCTCCACGCAAATGCGGGCTCACTTCCTCTAATTCATTCTTCCCTATTCCTAATCCATTAGAGTAATTAGTACTCAAGCGAATAACCCGAATGGGTAGTAAGACGCGGTGCTAAATAATACCTAATTGTACGCGTCAGTTATCCTTGTGGTGAGACAAGCTTTTAATGGAGCCGCCTACAGTAGTGCAGACGTCCAGGAATCCCGTGCTATAGTATTATTTAGCACCGCGTCTTACTACCCGTTCTGGTTATTCGCTTGAGTGCTAATTACGCTAATGGGTTAGGAATTGAGAAGGTTGGATGTATAGGACGTGAACCCACATTTTAGTGGAGAGAGAGAGGGTGGAAGAAGGAAGACCAAAGAGGAAAAATCACCCCCAGTTCCCCCGAGCGAGATTCGAACCTCGATCTCCCCGTCCTCGGCAGTCTAGCTCAACACGAAACCCACGTTGGATATTTCAAACTATACTTCAACCCTGAATAGAGGTGAAAGATGTGTATATACCCCTACATTTTAAGTTTAATAGTTAGAAAAAACTTTAAGGTGAAATTATCTTATTTTTACAATAAACTTCGCTACTCTGAGATAAAAAGAAATAGTCTAGAGTCTAGAAATGGAGTATATCTAGCTTTAAAAAAAAAGTTTGTTTTTATTGGGATCTCAACAGAATATTAAGATAGTTTAAGATTATTTTAGATGGTTTTAAAAGTTCAGAGCTACCATTTTAATAACCTTTGGTTACTGGCACTAAAAAAATAACATAAGGACTGGTGCCGTTGCTTTTTTGCAACATCCTATGATGTTCTAAATAATAACTAAAACACTCACTTTAATACATAATATCATTATTGAAGCAATATTATTAAATAAAAGTGATATTGTATTTTTGTAAATCTTACCGACGACGTTGCCTACTTGGAGATATCGTAGCTATTTTGCGATGCAGGTTGCATCTTAACTTTACGCACCAAAATTGTCTAAGCACCATCACATTTACACACCAATGTACGAAATGGGAATAGAGGGAAGAAAATGGGCAGTTCACCCTAAGGGGGCTCTTGTCTATGTTCTGATAATCCTTTCCCTCTTCCTCTGACGAGTTTACACAGTCACTTCAATATTTGCACCTTGAAAACATGAGTTGCTTTTTAAAATTACCTTTTCCTTGCTTCTTATTCTAGATCTACATTTGCTACCACGAACTTTTTTTTAATCTACGTCCTGGCAGGAAGACTCCTACAGGACATTTTCATGACCAAGCCAAATAGCTTGTAGATAATTTATAAAAAAATAAGTTTAAAAAAACTACTTAAAGATAAAAATAATTTGTTGACACTGCAGAACTATTTTTTATAATTATTTAATAATGTATGGTGTTTGTTTCAACGTTATATCTTTAAAACTCACAGAGTTAAACGTAAATTCATGAACATTGGAAATACTATCTTGATCGGCCATGACGCCACAAGTAGGCAAGTCACTAAAAGAATTACAATAATATTAAACTGTTACAAAACAGTCCTAAAAGACTTCTGTTCTTTGGGTTCCTTCAATTCGTATTGTATGTATAATAGCGACCGCAAGTGAATAACAACTAGAGCTAACTGAAGCAACATGGTAGAACTTACACGAACTGTGCAATGTAAACATATGTTGGCATGATCCAGACGTATGACGTCACAACTGGCGCCGTTGCGTATTCACAACATTCCTGTATGGCACCAGTTAAAACTCCTGTATTTCAGAAAATAAACATTTCTGAATGTTTGATGTCATACTACACAGCTGGAACTAATTGAGGAACACTTGGAAGGGATACGACCTTTTCAACTTATAGTTTAAAATAATAATAATTACAGCTGTTGTGAAAATGCAACAACGCCAGTCACGGAAGGATAATAAATACTTCAGAGTAGACAGTGCTGTTAAATAACTTGTCACATTCCGGGTTGATCACATGGATAGAGTATCGAACGCAAATAGGGAGGCCTTTACTCTTAGCACCGAGACTGTAAACTTAGATTTATTTATTCAATATTGTGAAATCCCATTCTATTTCCTTAAAGCTTATCATCCTCATCCGGTTTCCTAGGTTAAATAATGTGCATAGTTGAAAATACTGGCTCTTAAGAGCGTTCCTGATAGCAGGCCCAGCTCGGCTCCCGGCTCGCGTCAGGTTTGGGAGTTAAAGGGAACAGAAAAGGCCAAGATATGCCAGAAATGTGTGAAGTGCACTCCTATTTGAGCGATTACTTGAAACTTTCCATGGGTACGATGGGGGGAGAGCGACCAAGTTTCTTGATAATAACTACAGTATGTACCTGTTATGACAGACAAGATTTGTGTACAGTGCTTATCTGTGTAGCCGTTCTAAAATGGTCACAAAACGGCCTTTTCAATACAGTGTTTATCCCAATATCATCTAATATTTCAACAATGTTCAGTATTATTATTATTATTAGCACCGCGTCTTACTACCCGTTCGGGTTATACGCACTTACGCTAATGTGTAATGGTAGGGTGATTGTGAGATGAAATGGAGGACCTACAGTTTAACGTGGAATCCGAACCACGGTGGAGGCCTGGCATTCCCCACATTCACAAGATGTCTTGTCAGAGGTGAAGGAAGGGTTTGGTAATCAGATAAATCTGTGCCGGGACCAAGGATTGAACCCCGGCCACCAGCACAGAAGTCTGACACCTTACCCCTAGACCGCCAGGTCACCTATGTTCAGTGTTAGGAACTTGTATCAACTCTTTACCTCCATTTATGTTCAATCAGAAATGATCCACGTGCAATAGTGTTAGTGTAAATTTACTATTTCTATCCGACTGTGACACAGTTGATTGGCATGGGATGAACGCTCTTAAGTGTACGTTTGAAAACGTGTTTACATTAAAATATTAAGTTCTACCCAAGGTTCACTAACATAAGTTATGGGTATGGATGAGGAAAGCTGTGAATATGCATTAGCATGGAGTAAAAATTAGCCGCAGTGATAAACCATGCACGGGAAAACCTTCTAGTGCATCCAGTCGAGAATTAAACCTCGGAGCTTCTTGTCATCAATGATCCAGTCAAGTGCGAACCTGACGCCTTCAACCCTCAGTGCAAATAAAAATAAGCTTTTAAGATAAGTCCTACTTTCCTCGACCAATATAAAACTGCTTTCAAATGACAGGGTTGGTGTAGCACTCCTAACTTTTATTCTGAAAGTCGGGATATGTCTAAAATACGGCAGAGTGTTTCCATTAGTTATTCTTTCCCCAGCCGCGTCTTACTACCCGTCCAGGCTATAGCCATTTTAATTACCTTAATGGGACAGGGATGAGGAAGGAAGAGTTTAGAGGAAAATATCCATTCAGGGAAAAGAAACCTTAGTACACTTAACCAGGATTCGGACCCCAACCTCACCAGGAAAGGCAAACCAGACCAGACGAGCCTGACATTCAATCCGCGTGCCCACCGACGTTAAGTTTTCCATTAATAGTATTTGCTTCTAGCCTTCTAACTAAATATTCGCTGCTTTAGTTCAGTCTGCTTGCTTGGTGAATGAATAGACCCAGGTTGGATTCCCAGCGTGGTCAAAACTTGTATCATTGGTGAAATATGGGCTTCTCCTTTCACAATGATCAACTAACGCTCGATCAACTGGTATACATTCTATAAAATTAAGTTAGTTTGTCAGTCATATGCTGATAAAATCAGTCGGTTCATAAAGGCGCGTAATACCCCGAATTAGATTTAAAAACCGTTATTGTCAAATACTTGTGATTTCCCCTCATTCCATGACCATAATACTAACGTAAATGAAAGATATGAGTGCAACGCTCGCTTAACCTCCTCGCCACTTCCTCAATCCTCCATTATGACTCAGCAAAATCATTATAATGAATGATCCATCGTGTTTTGTGTCATTTAACATAGTTTAATCATCACCTGCCACTAAGTGATACATAATGATTGATAAATGTTTGATTGTGCAATATATTCCCTGGACTCACTTTGATTTGAAACCCGCAGGTTCATGCATCTGTGCTGTTGACCTTGGCTAGAAGAAGGCACGCAAAATAACGGTAGTTTTGGATTTGCCACGATGAAGTATAATAGCATTTAATGGAATCAGGCCATCAATTTCTAAAATGAGGGTTAAATCAGAAAAAAACAACCAAGGTACCGTAATAGTGGTCACGGCTGTTGTAAAGCGCCAAGACCAATTTTTAAATGTTCTAATAAATATCATTCATAGAGATATTTCATTTACTCCAGATGATGGACGTGATGACATTCACATGCTTGTTTTAACTATGTACACTTGAATTGTGTGGAGAGTTATAGACAGGGCTTACAATATATAGACATACAAACTGCATATACTAATACATATCGGTGACCTGGTGGTCTAGAGGTAAGTTGTCAGACTTCTGTACTGGGGTCCGGGGCTCAATCCTCGGTCACGGCACAGATTTATCTGATTTCCAAACCCTTCCTTCACCTCTGACAAGACATCTTGTGAATGTGGGGAATCCTCCATTTCATCTCACAATCACCCTACCATTACACATTAGAGTAAGTGCGTACAACCCGAACGGGTAGTAAGACGCGGTGATGATAATAATAATAATAATAATAATAATAATATACACACACTATTATTATTACTATTAGCATCGCGTCTTACTACCCATTCGGGTTTTACGCACTTACGCTAATGTGTAATGGTAGGGTAATTGTGAGATGAAATGGAGGACCTACGGCTTAACGTGGGATCCGAACCACGGTGGAGGCCTAGCATTAGCCTAAAACAGCACACTTGGGCCTACCAATAACAACCATCCAACAGCATGCATCATTTCGATAGAGCACCAAACCCCGAAATAGTATCTCTCTGTTCTTTACAAACAAGTCCACTTATATTCTGAAGTCGAAATTCTTTCTTATCCACTTGGCCACTAATGCAAGTGGAAAATTGACTGTTTCATCTTAATGAATATTTATTGTGGCCATGTAGATTTTAAGAAAATTATTATTTTATTATTATTATTATTTATTACTATCTGTTCGGGTTATACGCAATTATAAGAAAATTATGTGGACATGACAATTGAAATAACAAAAACAACAAAGAGTTAACAATTTTGTGTTTTGAATATTTTTAGCTCTAGTGTTTAAATGCATTGTTGTGACAGCGTGTATTGTAGAAAGAGGTGTTGCCCATCATCAACTCTTTCTAACCGGTTACCATGTCACTTTAGTAAATTAATGTCTCCATCTTCCAAACAACATAGCGTGAATAAAGCTAAGGTCATTTGTTCGGTTCACAAATTGATTAATTATTCTATAAACAAAGCCAAATATTTTAACGTATTTCCCTATTAGGTGTCAAATTTAATTTATAGCGTTATCAGCGTAGACCCGAACGGTTAGTAAGAAACGCGCTGAAAAAAATAGGCCTCTATTATAACGTTGTCTGGTAGTGTTATCTTCGTGAATATCTATTTTTTGAAACCAATTGTTTGCTGCATTTGACACGAAAAATATTGCACTTTATTTTGTTAGGTTTGCTTTGTTTTAACTAATAAGCGATGATGCCATTAATATCAAACTGATTAAAAAATTATTAATTCAAGTCAACAAGACAATTTAAAAAAGGTACATTTTAATGATTTATTTGGAGTTATTAGGAGTATCTTACATGATCTTTTCTGAATACAATTGCATTAGTACAAGACTTACAAACTAGCTTAACTGTAGAACAACAAGTCCTTTGTCAGTTTATTGATCACCGTGAAAACAAGTAGTAGTGGAAACACACCGTCAGTATACCTGGTCCGGGATCAAACCCTGGCCTCCCGAATTGAAGTCAACAAGCTACCGCACAGCTAAATCTACGTGTGTACGCTGTGTAGAGTCAGAAAGTTGACATCTTGGGGGGTCAGTTTGAATGAGTTGCTCTTAAAATTCATATATAATAATGTAAAATAAAAACATTAACACTAATCATAGTACCCAAACGATGTACAAAATATAATAATACAAAAGTATTATTTGTGTAAAACTACGTGATATCAAATAAATAGTTTCACTTACCAAAGTATGTTGATATCCCAACTCATGTTGCACAGGTAGACGACCACTTTCAGACATTTTAAATCAAACGTATATCAAATATGAAGTTTATAAAAGTGATTGAAAGAGCGGGAGCAAGGTAGCTGACGTAAACACTGTGACAGGACGTTGCCAACTGACAAACAAGAATAAAAATGAATATGCTCGTGACATCTATTGGCAAGCATTCAAAACTCCATCAATGAGGTCAGGTACAAACAGTATCGGGCCATTTCCACCAATAGGAAAATAATGCTCAAATGTTATTCATACAAATTTTAAATTTATAGCAGGAAACAAGTTTTGTTATATGCACCATATCTTACCAACCGTACGGGCTATCCGTATATTAACATTAATAGGGTATGTATGGATGAGTAGGATAGAAATTAGAAAGAATTTACCCGCATTTTCATGAAGAGAGAGTTGAAAGCTATTTATGGATGGGGTCTCTTACTACACCCAGACGGGATTCTCACCCCTGACCCCCCCAATCACCGGCGAACCAAACAAGAAAAGGTTGACTGTAGCCCAAGTGACCACCGATGTGGATATGGAAACAAGCTAAATTATTTTATGGAGGTAGAAGGAGCTAAAATTTAATCTTTAACGAAAGTCATACAATTGATTGATTTTAAATTATATGTGCTTGAGTTAGAAATCATTTATTAGTCATCAGAAGCAATATGGTGTAGTGAACCTTCTCTTCATAGGCCATTCTCAAGAATAGTGTGATTGCTTGTAGGTCTGTCCGGAAAAGAAAATTAACATCTAGATAAGCTGGAAAAAGTAAATTTGGCATGATGGTAGAAGGCATTCCACATATTACAAGAAGAATCTAAAAAAGGGAAATAAGGGGGGGAGGGGGAGAGGAGGATATAATCAGAAAACACTTTTTAGATGAGATAGAAAATTAAAATTTGGCAGAAAGGTAAAAGGACCACTCCAAGTAATTATTAAGTACTGAAAACTTAAATGTTTTAAATTTGAAATGGGGAAATAGGTGTAGGAGGATAAAGAGAAAAATAGCTTTTAAGGGAGGTAGAAAATCTGAATTTGGCAGGCATGTAGAAGGACAAACCCAGATTTAAAAAAAAATTAAATTCGATATTTCTAAATTGTAGTTAGAAAAATGAGTGGAATTGGGAAAGGGTTTTAAATTTCCAAAATTAATAGAAACAACTTGTTCTCAGTGTGGTAGAAAGCTTGGATTTGGAAGGAAGGTAAAGGTTTGACCTAAAATAATCAGAAGAGTTTCAAAATGTTATATGGGGGAAAGGGGCGAGGTATATAAAAACACTTTTAGGTTTGATAGAAAATTTAAATTTGGCAAACAGGTAGAAGAACTCCTTCTCATAACCGAATTTTAAAAAAAATCTAAGAGGAACTTTGAGAAATGACTCGTGGACGGGGGGGTGGGGGGGGGGGGGTTAAAATTTCAAAAACTCAAGACAAATAACTAGTTCTTTGGTTGGTTAAGTACTGAAATTTGGCAAGTAGGTTTAGGGACTCAAAATTTAAAAAGTCTGAACATTTAAATTTCTAAATGTAGCTCCGGAAGATAGGGAAAGATGAGGGAAGGTATGTAAGTATAAAATACCCTTTAGAGGAAATGGAACATTAAATACGCCAGAAATGTAGAAGCAACAAGCCAAACAACAACATTAGTATTAAATAATTTATTTTATAAGTGGGGCCTGGTGTAATGCAGGTATAAATATTCAAAACTAAAATAATAAACTTCTTATCACTGTGGTAGTAGATTGACACTTGCTAGGCAGGTGTAAGGACCACTTCAAACTGGAATGAAGGTCAAAATATTCTTAAATTTAAAAATTAAGTACCATAATATGGGAGGAGGTTCCTCTCAAAATTTTAAAAACTAAAAAAAAAAAAAAAATTTACTAGGCCTACAGTATAAAATTTAAATATGTTATTAAATATAAAATGCCAAACCCAAAAACCCAGAAGAGATTGAACATATAAAATTCAAACTGGGAATAAGGAAAATGGCCAGGGCTGAAAATGTACAAAACAAAAATTATCAACCACTTATTATTGGCGAGACAAAAAATTGAAATCTCGTGAAATGGTAAAGAGATCTGAAAATTTAAACTTTGATATTACATTATGGGAGTGTGATTGAGGAAGTAGTAAAATGGAGTATGATAAATTTTTTCAAAGAAATAACACCTTGTAGTGTGATAGAAATTAGACCTTTTGCAGATATCTAAAAAGTATGAAAGTGTCTTTATTTTTAAAACTAGTAATCTCACACGACGTTGCCCGATATCCCCAAAAATTTGTTTAAAATATTTTTTTAAACTAGCAAATCCGCATGGTGTTTCCCGTGACCAACCAAACATATGTTAAAAATAGCCTAATTAAAACTTTAAAAATTCGACTTTGAGGTGCATCTAGACCCCCTTCCATCCACCTAAGTTAAAAATTTGCATATATCTGCGTGTCGTAGATTTGGCTGGTCTCACACATAAACAAAAAACACGCACACAACACAAACAAATACTTCATTTTATTATTATAGATTAAGTTCTGGGCTGAAGGAAATAAGGAATTTCAAAAACTAATAAATAAAACGTTTCTAAGTGTGGTATGAAACTTAAATACTTTAAAACCATTAGAACAACAGCTCCAAAGAATCAAATATCAAACATTACTGAACGTTTTAAATTTCAACGTTGGTTAATCAGTTGTCTCATAATTAACGATAATAAACCCCATAAAAAATCAAACATTGTTTATCCTTACAATCAAGGCAAATAATGACTACCCTCAAACACTATCCCCATTAGAAGCTACTTCTTCTAGCCCACCATCCTAGAAACAATTAACTTTCATGTTAACTATCCAAAAAACACGCTAGAAATAGTGACTAGGGCACACACAAAAATTACTTAATGTATGTACTGCACGTTAATAACCTCCTACAACGAGCAGTATACAATTACAATCACCAAAAGGGAATTTTGAAAATGATCATAACTACAAGTTAGCTAAAGTCGAAACGTGAATTAGCTTACATGACTGTGTCCCCAGCACCAGTTCAACCCAGCTAAAATTAAGCACGGGTTTGGGCCAGAATTACATCCAAAACTCATGTACGTCCTCGAAAAACATAACAAGGCCTTCAGCAACCACAACCCAAGGAACGTGACCAACTGCACCTCCCACGCTATCAGGGTTGAATCAACCCTCCATAAGAGGGCCACAATATAAATACTCACCTCAAAAAAAGGCAATTCATCCCACAACAAGTCAATGAGATGATTAAAAATGGGTTAATAGAACACAGCAACTCCCACTACCAAAACCCAATTAATATTTTTGAAAAAAAAAACCAGGCAAAATACCCAGGTTCTAAATAGACTACGGGTTGCTGAATGCGGTCATTGAAGAAGAACACTGCCGCCGAATATACATTCCCCAAAACCTACAGGAAATAGGAACCGTGAAAATATTCAGTACTCTTGAACTTAAGGCTGGATATTGGCAGATCCCGATGGACCTAGCCTCCAAACACCTAACTGCTTTCAACATCCCTGAGAGACATTCCTACCAATTCCAAGTAATGTCTTTTGGGTTCAAGTGTGAGCACGGAACCTTTCAGAACATGATGAGCCAACACGTGCTTGATAGTTACCAAGGGAAATGGTGCTTCGCATACATGGGTGATATAATTATTTTTTCAAAAACTATGAGGAGCACCTATAATAGCTGAACCCTATCCGTGAGAGATTGGAAATCTAGCAACTTACTGCTTTCCTGGGAAAGTGCGAATTCGGGGTGAATTCTTTGAAGTACCTTGGACACATCATCACTTCAGAAGGAAATCAACCTCACTCCGGACAAATTCAAGCCATCCAAGAGTTCCCCCAGCCGAATAACAAAAATATATTACATCAATTTCTGGGAACCTGCAATTGGATGAGAGAATTCATCCCTAATTTAGTCGAAATCCTCGGATCACCGACTTCTCGAACGATAAATAAACATCGGTGGAAGTGGGAAAGCAGTGAATAAGAGGCCTTCCAGATAGCAAAAAAGACATTTCAAGATATACAGCCTCTCTACCGAACCAATCCCAGTTTCCCCTTTATCATCCAAACCAACGCGAGTGGAAAAGGAATAGGGGCAGTAATATACAAGGAGAAGGAAGGGGAAAGAAAGGATATGTCCTATGCCTGGGCCAAGCTCTCACCCACAGAAAAGCGATACCACTGTAACTAATAAGAGTGCTTCGCTATAGTGTGGGCAATAAAAATATACCTCATATACCACGGCCGACCATTCACCCTTAGCATAGATTCAAAATGCCTAACCTGGCTAACTCCATGAAGGATCGGAAATACAAATTGACCTGCTGGTCAATCCTACTACAAGAGTATTAATTTAAGATATAGCACTGACCTGGAAGTGAAAGCGAGCTCCCCGACGCCTATCAAGTGTACCAGGGGAAGAACCAACATACATGAACTTGGAGGACATAGCTAGAGGCCTCAACTTCATAGGGCTCTACCCAAGAACGCCTAAGGGCAAGAGATTTCTCCTAGTCATAATCGACTTGTTATCAAGACGGACAAAAGTATTTTGTTTAGCAAACTCACAGACATAGCAAGTGAAGAGAGTAATGGAACACTAGTTTATCCCAAGGTGGGTATGCCGAGCAAACATTCTTACTGATAACGGCCCACAATACCAGTCTAAGGAGTGGGAAATATTTTGCCAATCCTAGCACACAGCCCATTGAACCATGGAAAACTAGCATCTGCCAATGACCCCCACGGAGCACCGAGACCAAGAATTAAAGGCAGGCTTCAATATCCACCTTAAAATCAAGAGCATAAATATTGGAACAAAGCACTGCCTCAAATTCTGTTCAGCCTAAGGTATAGGAAGAACGACGCCACAAACCTAAGCCCGAGTGAAATCCTGTTGGTGCAAACACTTTACTAGCCAGAGGATTGAGTGAGCCCGAAAGGATCACAACTTCCCAACAAACACCAGGCACCACCCCAAGCATAAATTCTCAACCTGCTCCAAGAACGATCTAGGACTAACCAAGATGCTTACCAACGCCGGTACCTGGAGACGCACCAACTAAAGACGGGGACTTTACTAACCCCAGGGACCAGGGTCCTACTGAGTAACCCCCACTTGTCGAAAGCAGTGAATAGGGTACACACCAGTTTGTGTCCCAAATGAACCGGCTCATACCAGATCCTGTGAGTATGTTGGCAACATCTGTATTGGATCCAGTACATCTCAAGGCACATTGGGACCAATTTCAAGTTCAACAATGAGGAAGAAATCCCCTCCCAGGCACTCTAAATCATTCACCCAAACCCAGCGACAAGAAGCCAGTGCGGGAAAATAATCAGAGTTGTTCGGTCATCCCCGCTGAGGGGGATGGAAACGTGTCATCAGCTGATGACTGATCAACTAATGAATGAGCCACCGAGACCCACACCCACCCTAAACTACAGACAGCGCCAATAGTGTTTGGGTCACTTTTATACATCAGTGTGATGATTGTGTAAATGTTACTTTAATTTAATCGCTAATAAATTAGAACTGTACATATAATTCCTCGTAATGTCATTATTTATTAGTCTGTAAATAGAGTGTAAGGAATTAGATGTATTTACTGTTTTTCTGTTCAATCATTTTGCCCCCTCCCCCCAGACAGATACAATTTCATTTTATGTATAACTATTTTTTGACGTTTGTAAAAGCAGACCAACCGGTCAGCACCTCGATCAGATATTAAAGCTATCTTGCCTAAGTCTGATTTACATTAATTTCTTCATTAATTCATATATTTGAAGATAGCATCCTTGGCCGGCTGACTTTGAACCTTCCATAAGGGTAGCGCCCTTGGACAGCTGCCTGTAATCCTTCTCATAAAGGTAGCGCCCTTGGTCAGCTGCCCTTGATCGTTCCATAAGGGTAGCGCCCTTGGACAGCTGCCTGTAATCCTTCTCATAAAGGTAGCGCCCTTGGTCAGCTGCCTTTATTTCCTTTCTATATTATTGTACCTCTGAACCAAAGTTAATTACCCATTCCAAGAGAAGAGGAAGAAGAGGAGGAAAGAATAAGGAAAAACTTACCGACCCCGGTTATTCGAACACCCAGAATTATCTCTTCCTCCTTCCACCAATACACCTGATCCTCATCTCCTCCTTACAACCAACTCTCAGACCCCCAACAACGCTTTTCTAGCTCTATTCCCTGGGATCAATGAAACTGAGACTTAGCAAACATCCTTAGGCAAGACTCATCCGATGAAGAGACCCCACCTCAGAAACTCCAAAGCACCCAGTAAACCTAGCCACCAGCTCTCACCCTATCCCTACCACAATCCTCCCCCTTTTGTTCAAACCCTTAGCAACCTACCACTCAACCAAAATCAACAATCCTCAACTATTACCAAGTGTATAGTTAATTCTCTAAAATGTCGCTTTTCCGAAGCTAATAGTATAAAATTTAACCTTTTTTCCCTTCACCTGATAAAGATTGTGAATGTGGATGGTAAAAGTTTCAGAAAAAAATCACAATCATAAATGATACATATAGAATAGAACATTTTGAAATAAAATTAATGATGTAGTTTGACAAGTTGTCCTAATCAGCAATACAAGATAACATTCTAGATTTTTTTATTTGCTTTCAAAAACAGATTTATTCCGATCGATACTCCAGGCAATTCTCATCTTATTAACACTGTCAACGACGACATGTACTGCAGGTAGATTGTTTAGTACATTGATTTAAGACAAACCTTGGTTGAGATCAATTACGCCGGATTATGGCTTATATGGATTATGTATGTAAAGTTTGCAGTCAACACAAACAAAGCTGCTTTTGTAGAAAAAGTTAATAAGCCAATTGGGTAGTGACCGTAGAGGCCTTCAATTTCTATCTAAGTAGGTAGTCATTATAATCATCATCATTATCATCATCTTTTACTGTTTCCAGTCTTTGGCCGGATCAGTCCTGTAAAATGCCTTGCTCTGTCTTTCCACCATTCCTCCTTCACTCTTGTCCATTCTACTTTTCTTCCTTAAACTCTCATTTAATTAGATAGTGTTTTTATATAATGATGTGAAATGAGTTCAAATTAACAGATTATAATAAATTAAATCCTTTCAAAATAACAATAATATTTCCATATATTTAAATCCCTAGGGGATCATTGTATAATCGTATAATTAATAAAATATGGGATTCCACCGTTAGGTACAACACTCATCCCACCCAAAGTTCATTTTTACGCACTAAGTTAGTGGTATTGGACTACAAGAAGTTAATAGGTAGAGTGAAATTAGTAATTTAATTAACTTAAGACAAGTAGTCACAATTCACAATGAATTATATAAGTTCAAAATCGTCTGTTACACTTAATTGACGGTGTAAAGCAACTGCCTCTTAAAAGTGACACTTAAGTCATCAATACAGCCTTTAAATAATAATGTGTGTTATTATTTGTTTATGACTGATAGTAACTTACCGAAGTGGTACACCATATGGTTGAATATTGAGCAGAAGTTATCAATGGTAAATGTCTCCTTAAAGAGATATATACCACGTCCTAGAAGGAATGGCAACAAAGGTTACATAATCATATGACACAATAATAGCTCAATGTCAAATATTATGGACCGGTAGAAACGTCAATTTTTGGCTATCATCAGTGGTCCGTCCGGATGGGGAAAGTCACATTTTGTAGCCGACTTTATCCGACATTTAGACACAATGTGTGAAGCTAAATTAGAGAAAATCACCAGGTATTAAGTTTTATGGCAACCGGGATTTGAATACGAG
Source organism: Timema californicum (assembly GCA_902141385.1). NCBI lineage: Eukaryota > Metazoa > Arthropoda > Insecta > Phasmatodea > Timematidae > Timema > Timema californicum. The sequence goes on from CABFOW010000941.1 coordinate 183,384, forward strand.
GGGACACGTCCCCACGTCATATTCTGTAAGGGTTTGCCGGAAATAGATGGCGACTGTAATGACTCTCTACAGCTGATTATCCTGGACGACCTAATTCGTGAAGCCGGTGAAGTGTTCGTTGATATTTTCACCAAAGGATGCCCTGATCAAAATATTAGATTCATATACCTCACACAAAATGTATTCCACCATGATTAGGGCCAAATAGACATTTCCTTAAACGCACAATATATTGTGCTTTTTAAAAATCTCAGGGATAAAGCTAAGATACAACACTTTGCACGTCTGATCTGCCCTGAAAATAAACGTGTTTTACAGGAGGCCCACGCTGATGTTAAAAATAATACTGATGGTTATATTTTGTTAGATTTCAAGCAAGGTGCACCTGAATGGCTGTAATATAGAACCCGCTCAAATGTCGGGTGCTGCGTGTACCTACCACGAAAGGGATATGAAAATACTGACATTTCCCGATTACAGATCATTTCATAACCATGAGTCTCAAGGTGTTGAAGCAAGCCATTTTGTTGCGTGCGATGCATCACATGAGCCCGCAGCAACGGCAGCCAACAAACTGATTGACTCTGTTTGCGAATGTGCCTACAACATTTTAAAAGGGAAGATGCCGTTAAATAATGCGTAGAAGACAAAACTACGTACTCACAAGCAGGTGTTGCGTAAGCTGGTCAAATGAGGAGAGTGCTGGAAGAAGAGATGACTACTCTTTCACAAAGGTGTAGCATTACTGCCTTTACTTTTAGCCTCATTAATCAGTGATGTCCTCGGTTCCTTACTCAACAAGTAGATAATGGAACACACAAAAAGGATGATTTTGGTGTCCCCGGAAAATTTACCCCATTACAAGAAACACCACCAAGTGGCATCGACCACAAGTCTAGTGGTCTCTGAACTGGACAAAGAAATGGAAAAAATCCCTGCTTCAAAACTCGACAAGTCTAAATTGACTTTATACCAAAAAGTGCTACAGCGCTATCTGCACTTCAGTCAGCACCCTACACCACCTAAAAAATACCGCCACAAATACCCCTGGAGGGGCTGTACTTCCCATCACTGTTGTACTCAATACTGTACCCGTACAGTTAATTTAAAATGTCGATCATTTACTAGAGCATATTATTTCCTGAGGTGGTGTCTTTTGGGACACAAACTGGGAAGAAAGTATTCACAATACGCCTCTATGTGGACCCAAAGTGGTGAATATAGTCAACGATCTGGTCAAAGCAAGAAGACAAAGCTAACCGTAGGGGTGACTAGAGTTTTTCACAGTGCTCCAAAGAATAAAAGTCCTGAAAAAAGTATTGTCTATCCGAAACGCTGGGAACCCATTAGAGATCCGATGCTCATACCTAAACTACTTACACCGTCACAACACCCTAAGAAGGAAAATTAAAAAGGGTGGCTGAAATCACTTGGCTGCCTTTCCGCGCTTAAAGGAGCGTATAGCTGGCATCCACTACGACCATTCTCATCCTGCAGGGTTTGAAGGGGCGGCGTGACTCATAAAGGTGTTCAAGAAAGATAGTTCCAAAATACGAGAATGTCTTCGTGACAAACTTGTGATAAAAAGGTTTCCACGCAACAAGAACGTGGTGTCAAATATTGACGATATCTGTCAAGCCGATCTCAACGATATGCAAAGTCTCAAAAAATACAATGTGGATACCGTGTACTTGATCACCGTCATCGACGTGTTTACCAAAATTACCTGGGTGAGGATGCTCCCTTTCAAGAGGGACACCTTTCAGGACATTTTAAAATAAAGTGGCCGTAAACCTGTAAGCTTACAAACGGACTAGGTGAAAGAGTTTTTTCACCTCTAGTCTGGCAATTTCTCAATAAAGAAGAATCCGGACGTAAGGCAAGCATCGTGGAACGATTCAATAGAACTCTAAAAGGGCGAATGTTTGTTACTTTACCAAAAAATAACACGTATCGCTATGTGGACGTCATCCAGGACCTTGTGTACTCTTACAACGGAGCAAAACATTCCAGTATCTAGATGGCGCTTGAAAACATCTCAGAAACCAAAGTGCTTCAAGTCAGAGAAACTATGTACAGCAGGCGAAGCCCAAACTCACATAATACACAAAAGCTCAAAGTCAGCGACACGATGCGTAATAGCAAATCCAAAATGCTGTTTTAAAGGGGCTACGAAAGCAACCGGAGATGAGACATTTTCAAAGTTAGCAGTGTTGTATTGCGACAATCTGTCGTCTTTAGGTTGGTTGATCTTGATAGCGAGGATATGTAGGGAACTTTTACGAATCAGAATTTCAACATGTACGTCTTCCCGAAGCATTTAAAGTTGATAAAATACTAAGTATCAAGGTTAAAAGTGCCAGAAAGAAAATGTACGTGCAGTGGAAAGGTTGCCACGCCAAGTTTAATTTGTTGGATTCCTGCCAGTTACGTCAGAACCCTACCATGAAGGATCAGTTTTACATCATTTTTCCGAGCGCCAGTTCTATGGTATATTTCCCTAAAAACACCCTAGCGAATTTTACCACGCAACTAGCTTACCGTCTCATGCTCGATGGACAGTGGGAAGTCACACTCACTGAACTGCAAAATCCATGTTCTTTCACCACCTTACCTGAGGGCCAAAATATTATATGGTACAACTACATGGATGCTAACGGCACGGAATAAATATTCAAAGATTACATCTCGCCTGGAAATTATAGGACTATCCATGACTTGGTCAAAACCCTAAATAATGTAGAGGCGTTTAAAGGGGATTTCAGTGTTTTTAACGTACACAAACCCTAACAAAAAAAGTAGACAGTGTCCCTATTTCCCCCATTAGACAGCTGCAAACAAGTTATAGTTAACTAAGACTACAGCTCGGTTTCGAACCTAAGACTGATCTGATAAAGTCCCAAACTAACCGTACGCCACCAATATTCTGCCAAGCTTACCCTCCAAAATGTACATCCACATGGATATCATCAATCCTCAGACTGTGGGTGACATTGTGGCATCGCCTTTACATATCGTAGTTATCAATAACACAAACTATGTCTACGGCATACATAAGACTAATAGCTATATACCTTAGCACGACGCGCCCGTACTTTGAAGGGAGATTGGAATCTTGGAAATCAATTTAAGAACAGACACTGGTGAACCTGTGCCATTTGAGTTTATAAAATGGTGCGTGAAACTTAATTTTAGACGCTGCTCAACATAAAATGTCCCTGCCAAAGATACTAAGTCAACTAGGCTGGAACAGGAGTATATACAATCTACCACGTTGTTTCCTATTAACGCGGGCATGGAATGAACATTTTTTTTCAGTGGCTTGTTCAAGAGCGTCGTACCATTGTTGGGAAGCAGTGCTACAGACATTGTAAAACCGGCGCTTCATACAGGTATCGACGTGCTCACCGACATCACAATTCAGCGTCGTCCTTTCAAAGAGGCCCTACGCCAGCGTGTCGGCAAGGCTGGAAAAACCCCAAGAGGAAGCAGAAGATTGACACGCTGTTGTCCAGCTCAGAATAAAAGGGCGTTTCAAGAATCACCGACGTCAGTATTCTGTCGTTGCCCGACGTGAAAATTTCACCAAGAAGAAGAAGAAGCGGTATATATTTTCAGTCAAAATGTATTTTTTACATCCCCCCAGTCCTGCGAGTGTGACAGTAATGAACTCGATATCTTTTCCGTCCCATCGACACAAACCAGTCTTAAAAGTAGACAATGGATCCAGTACAAACCCTTCTGTCCCTTACTGATAATTCACCCATTGGATTTACATTTACCAGTCAAGGCGAAACCTCTATCAATTTATCATAGAACATGATCCATCTCAGGGCTGCTATTATGAGACCCAATGGTGGTGCTTTCACAGAGGTGGTTCAAATAACTCCCATCAACCACTGGTTACATTTACTATTCACACAGGTTTATGTGTTTTAAACTAAAAATTGTCTCACCGCCCAGCAACACGTATGGATATAAATAGTATATTGAGACGCTGCTACATTACAACAGCGAATCCAAAATAACAAATTTGACTTGTGATCTGTGGTTCGCAGACAGTCCTGGCAAATTTGAAGAGGTTACCGCTAACAACAAGGGATTAGAAACTCGTCACAGTCTCACTTAAAAGGGTAAGTTTGTGGATCTTTTGGGGTATCTACACGGTGATGTGTTTAACAAAGAGAAATACCGTTTGAACGGCACCGAACTCAGAGTCAAGTTGGTTCGTTCTAGAGATGGGTTTAGTCTTATGTCTGCCCCTGAAATCCAACACTTTAAAGTTCACATCGTTGAAGCCTATCTTTTAGTGCGTCGTGTCAGAGTAGCCCCTGTTATTCTGTTGGCACATGCTAAAGCATTAAACTTCAGTACCACAAAATATCCCATCACCCGCGTGGAAGTATTATTATTATTGTTTTGAGGCCCATCGACACATTGAGGTCATTAGGGCCTTGAAATATATTAAAACTTAGTCTAATCCCC
>CABFOW010000942.1:10278-100950 GCA_902141385.1 Timema californicum
CGACGCATTCTGCGGCCAACACTTTGCATAGTTTCTCTCTATATTATCTACAACAACAAAAAAACAACCTGGAATTACTTTATTAGGTTTCACAAATTTCCTCTTTTTTCAATAACTCGTACTATCTTCAAGAATAGTTCCTCATGTTCAACTCTTATCGAACAATGTTCTAGTGAACATTGTTGTAGGGAAAATTTGTTGCAAGGGGGAGACCATCATAGAAAAATAGTTTTTTGAAAAAGTTAAAGCCTGAACAGATTCTTAATTTTCCTTGAAATCAACAAATTGTTATATTTAATAATGTAACATTGTTATGCTCTGTAGCATAATGTCAAGTGAATAATAACATGTGAAAGAGTGCTGTACAGAGGCCCGATGACTTCTTTGGTGTTGACTGACAGCTTTGAAAAGTTACCGGACCAAATTATGTATCCTTACGCCGAACCATATGATCTTCAAAAAACATGTGTTTAGCAGCTGTCACTTCTGACAGTCAAAATTTAGGTATATACCTAATTGTTTACTGTCAGAAGTCAGCTGTGAGCTGTCAGTCAGCACCAAAGAAGCCATGGGGCTACAGTAGCTAAGCACCACTAATTAATCCATTGAGTAAAGCTGTATTAATAAAATCATGTATATAATGATGTGAGTAAATTAATACGTATAACACTTTGTAAGTAAAGTAACACATATAACATTCGGTGACTGTGAATAAAGTCATACATATAACGCTCTATGAGTAAAGTCATACATATAATGCTCTGTGGGTAAAGTCTGTTAATGTGTCACAGGTGACTACATCGGCGGGGAGGAGATAAACGTAATCCCGGAGACAGTCCAGAACTCTTCTATCCGAGTGTCCGGGAAGTGGGAGAAGTTTAGGATAGAGTGGGAGCCTGTGATCTCTGTCAACTATGACCAGGTATTCTACGAGGTGAAGGTGGATACGTTGGACCAAGGATACTCTGGCAAACCGGTGAGATAGATACCGACTGATAGTGTAATAGTAGAAGATAATGTCGAAAACACACAGCTGTGGGGCCTACTTTCCGACAAGGGGAAAAAACGGTGTGGTTCTTAAAGTTACACACAAACTGGTACAACCCTCTTTCTTTTTTATATTCGCTGATTACTCTTCAACCTGCTTCTCTTATTATTTGATTAACTTCCAACGTCCGTTCAGCGTAGGAATTGTTTTCTGAAAGGCCTTTTTCCCTACCATAAATCTATTATATAGTAGGATATTGGTAGGATAAAAGACCTTTCAGAGAGTAATTCATACCGTGAATGGAGTGTACTCTCTTTTACTCTCTGACTAGACTCAAGATTCTTTATCTTATTCTCTGGTTAACCTCCAATTAAAAAAATATATAATCTTAGTAGCTTTCAAATGTTTCTCTCTCTCTCTCTCACTAGTCTCTATTTTATGTATTATATCATCTAACTAGCCTCTAGCTTATTTCTTATATTTCCTGACTAGCGTCTAGCTTATATCTTATATTTCCTGACTAGCGTCTAGCTTATTTATTCTATGACTAACCTCCAACTTCCTTTTACTATTAACAGCAAGACCATCAATTCAGTTTAGTTCTCAGAAATTTATATTATTTATTTTACAAACAGCTATATTATAATTATATATTATTATTATTATTATTGAAAAATACTAAGTTTTACCTGTCATGGCTTCAACCACAATAATTAATAAAATCTTTTAATCTTTAACTAAACATTAAAATAAATAAATTAATAATTGATAACTTAAATAATATAAATTTCTTTTACTACAAAATATTATATAATATATCTTATATATTAAAAGTTTAAACATTAGTATTATAAAATTAATGTATACGAAAAGTTTAAACATTATTATTGTAAAATTAATGTAAAATCAAAGGTTGGGAGTAGTCCTATATGTTATTCCAGGACATATTCTACCAACGTACAAAGGTTGAGAATAGTCCTATATGTTATTCCAGGACATTCTCTACCAACGTACAAAGGTTGAGAATAGTCCTATATGTTATTCCAGGACATTCTCTACCAACGTACAAAGGTTGGGAGTAGTCCTATATGTTATTCCAGGACATTCTCTACCAACGTACAAAACTTTATTCGAATATTTTCAGCCGTTTTGGCGTGATTTAGTAACAAACATCCAAACATCCAAGCATACAAACTTTCGCATTTATAATATTAGTAAGATTATACTATTTAATGATTAAAAACATTGAAAGCATGAGTGTGTGCCGAATTATGAAATTCAGTAAATTCAATTTCAGCAACAAGAGGTGACAACTGACTGGTACGTTGGCTACCATCATGTGGAGAACCTGCCCCCCTACTCGCGCTTGTTGGTAACTGTGAAAGCTTTCACTTACTGGGGGGCCTCGGCCCAGGTGAGGTCCTTTGTTCACTCCCCTGCTTCCACCCCGACTGTGCCCGTCAACCCTCGAGTGTTCGTGTCCTACAGTCGCAGTCCAGTGCAGGACAAACAGGTGAGGTCGCTTGTTTCCACCCTGACTGTACCTGTCAACCAACAAGTGTCCAACAGTCCAGTACAGGACAAACATGGCGCCTTTACTTATCGTGAACTATAAATTACCTTTACCTTTCTTTCCTTCTGTGAAGACCAACATTTTTGACCCTCCAGGATTGAGACTTCAGTTTCTTTAAGGGTTATAAACATCGTCTGAGGCTCAATGCATCAAAGTTCTCATCCAGGTCTGAGGCTAAGCTCATACCTATGGAGAAGTTATGGATTCGACACGGGCAACAATATGAACGGTGCAGTCTGTGGAGAACCAATGGTTTGAATAAGCATTATTGGGTTCAAGTCTCTGTACTTGTCTTCCTTTTCTTGATTTGCTGTGATTGTTGACAGGAAATAATGGCGGTGTTCCGTTGGGACCCTCCCGTATCCCGGAATGGAGTGATTGAAGGTTACAGGGTCAAGAGCTGGCTCATGGCTCCTGAGGGAGAGATTCATATGAATGACTCCTTCCTGGCTGGAGTGGAAAATCGGGAGTACATTGCTCGGCAGCTTTTACATAACGCGACATACTTCTTTGAGGTATGTTTCCATTGCAACATATCTATCGGATGGAAAATGACCTATAATGGACACAGATCATGGGGGTAATATACAAATCTCTTCAAAACCCTTTGTTTTTACCTTCATTTTAAGATAAGATAAAAAATTGTAATGCGATGGTACAATACACCTTAAAAGATCTTAATAGTTTATAATAAATCATGCAATTTTTATCATGTCACTAGACACGAAATAAGTTAACCAATGATGTGAAAGAGATCTAGCTCAACATTCTTCAAAAGTGACATTTTCTGTTGCCATTATTTGTGTCTATGATCTTTGAAGTTAAGTTGTTGTTGATCTACAAAGTATTATTATTATTATTATTATTATTATTATTATTATTAGCACCGCGTCTTACTACCCGTTTGGGTTATACACACTGACGCTAATGGTAGGGTGATTGTTGGATGAAATGGAGGACCTACAGTTTAACGTGGAATCCGAACCACGGTGGAGGCCTGGCATTCCCCACATTCACAAGATGTCTTGTCAGAGGTGAAGGAAGGGTTTGGCGATCAGATAAATCTGTGCCGGGACCGCGGATTGAACCCCGGCCCCCAGCACAGAAGTCCGACACCTTACCCCTAGACCGCCAGGTCACCATCTACAAAGTAGAGTTAAAAAAATATCAAGAAACACCTCCAGTAATATTATTTATAAGGATGATCTGATATTCAACCATTTATCCAACTTTAAGATTTGATAGATTTTCATTTTAAATTTGTTTGTATTTGGCTAATCTTAGAATTAATATATTCTCAAACAAATGCAGTTTGAAGAGCAAAGTAAGATATTTGTTGGTCTCTAAGTTATCTCTAAAAATATTACATAATGTTGTTGTCCTAACCCCCAAAGGTGCAAGCCTTCACGGTGATGGGCGACGGCCCCACCACGAACCCAGTTCAAGCAGATCTGGATGTGGAGACGCCAGTTCCAAAGTTGCTCCTATCTACACCTGACGCTATCAAGGTCACAGACTGTGATCGTCACGAGAACCAAACTCTCTCCCTGAGTAGTGGACCTCCAGTGGACGTGGCCTTCATGGGGCAAGAGGGGAGGGTGTTCTGGGTGTCAGAGATGCAAGAGCTCATATCCTCAGACATGGACGGCGGTGGAAAGGTCAAGGTACGACTCTGATTCATATTAGGAGCCATGGACATTAATTGCAAGGTCAAGGTACGACTCTGATTCATATTAGGAGCTATGGACATTAATTGAAAGGTCAAGGTACGACTCTGATTCATATTAGGAGCCATGAACATTGGTTGCAAGGTCAAGGTTCAACTCTGATTCATATTAGGAGCCATGGACATTTGTTGCAAGGTCAAGGTTCAACTCTGATTTATATTAGGAGCCATGGACATTAATTGCAAGGTCAAGGTTCAACTCTGATTCATATTAGGAGCCATGGACATTAATTGCAAGGTTAAGGTACGGCTCTGATTCATATTAGGAGCCATGGACATTGGTTTGGTTGCAAGGTCAAGGTATGACTATGATTCATATTAGGAGCCATGGACATTGGTTGCAAGGTCAAGGTTCAACTCTTGATTCATATTAGGAGCCATGGACATTAATTTCAAGGTCAAGGTTCAACTCTGGTTAATATTAATATTCTAGTGATTATTAATTAATTTATAGAACCACACAATATTAAAGGTTTAGAGTTGAAATTAGAATACTGTTCACTTTTGATTAACTGGAAAAGATAAATATATTGGTAAAATTGTGAAATTAATTCACATTAGATAATAGTTTTTATAAATATAGGAATACCCAAACCTAAGAACTTAAATTTGTTAGAGAATCTTGACTGTTTTTAAATATTTAGGCAGAAAATCCATAGTGCAATTGAATGTTTCCAGATGCTCGTACTGAACGGCACAGGGCTGAGTATCACGGTGGACTGGGTGGGTCGCTACATATATTGGTCTGAGATGGATGAAACCGGATCCGGGTCGGCCATATTCCGTCTGGACCTGAGTCAACAAGGATCCGTCCAACCCGAGCTGGTCCTGAGGAGGAATCGTCTCATTCACAAAGTGGATATCTCCCCCTTCCAGAGGTCAGTTTAGCAGTAACGTGAAACACTATTATTATTATTAATATCACCCCCCGTCTTACTACCCGTTCGGGTTATACGCACTTATGTTAATGTGTACTGGTAGGGTGATTGTGAGATGAAATGAAGGACCTACAGTTTAACGTGGAATCCGAACCACGCTGGAGGCCTGGCATTCCCCAACATTCACAAGATGTCTTGTCAGAGATGAAGGAAAACGTGAAACAGAATCTGATTGCCGCAGAACTTAGGTCGTTAGTTTCAGGGGCTGCTTCACTTTAAGTGAGCAATCAAAATACTAGTTGGAAGAATGCATTAGTTTAAGCTCTACTTGGTTTTGAAGGAGGTTCTTCCAGAGTAAAGACTAGTCATGAAACAAGAGAGTAGAACATAGACAAGACCAGTGTTCCAACTTTTTAAGTTCATAGTACCTACACTTTTTTTTTTGCAAGATGTCCTACTACCTGTTTGGGCTATACACCTGTGCATTAATTACATTAATGTATTAGGGATTAGTAAGGTTACATTTTAGAGAAAGTGTACACATATTTTTGTGGAAGGAGAATGGAAAAACATTTAGGGGAAACCACCTTCAGTGCACTTGACCAGGATTGAACCTAGATCTTCCCCTCTTCGGTAGTCTAATACATAATGAGAATAGTGCTTTAGATCATGTGGCCACCAGAGTGAGTCACGGTACACTTGAAACACCTGAATTTTGTGCTGCACACTGTTTTGTTCCGGGTACACGCCACAGCAACAGAACATGGCTTAACCACCCAGTCCAACTGTTGTGCGATAAATCAAAATTAGGAACGTTCAGAATAATTTTACATGACGTGGCTTCAAATGTTCCAATTAAGTTTTGTTTCTGTGCCCGCTTCTTTAACATTAATTTTTAAACATTTCATTTAAACCATTAATAATTAGGGTAAGCCATAGCTATAAGTTTGTGCAAAAACTTTTGATCTTTTCAGATGTATTTAAAATAGATATGAGTTGAAATCACTAATTTACAAATCGGAATCTCAAATCCGAGTCCGAATTTTGGAATGATTATGAACATAAGAGGTAAATTTATTAGAACATAAAATACAAATAGTAATTAAATGTTAACATTTTTTCTTATAAAGCACACATAACATTCACACATTCGGTTAAGTGTTAAATTTCTGTTCTGGGGCATTATTGTTGAATCTATCCTATGATTATAGTTGGTTTTGAACCACCAAAAAGTAGGATTAGAGTTCTAAAATGAATTACACTTAAAATATTGGATAAAAAAATATTTATTTTATGAATTTGACTCTTGAATCCTTGAAGCTTAAATACTCTTAAGGATGTGATATAGTCAAGGATTCGAGAATCCTATCCCTAATATAAAATATCAGTAAATATGAGTAAGTAGGCAATGCAGACAACGCACGATTGCTTCGCGTACCAAACTTAATTCATATTCTTATTAGGGTGACCTGGCGGTCTAGGGGTAAGGTGTCGAACTTCTGTGCTGGGGGTCCAGGGTTCAATCCTCGGTCCCGGCACAGATTTATCTGATTACCAAACCCTTCCTTCACCTCTGACAAGGCGTGTATTAATCACAACTTGTGAATGTGTGTAGTGCCAGGCCTCCACCGTGGTTCGGATTCCACGTTAAACTGTAGGTCCTCCATTTCATCTCACAATCACCCTACCATTACACATTAGCGTAAGTGTGTATAACCCGAACGGGTAGTAAGACGCGGTGCTAATAATAATAATAATAATAACATATTCTTCTTCTTATTATTATTATTAGCACCGCGTCTTACTACCCGTTCGGGTTATAAGCACTTACGCTAATGTGTAATGGTAGGGTGATTGTGAGATGAAATGAAGGATCTACAGTTTAACGTGGAATCCGAACCACGGTGGAGGCCTGGCATTCCTCACATAACATATTCTTATTGAACAGAGATAAGTGTCGCTCTGAGCTGTGGCTACAAAGCACATATAGCTCACCACCGCGGCACACCGTCTGTGGAACACTGGACTAGACTATCAGCCGAGATTTACTGGAAAGTCCGCATGACTTTTAATTAAGTAAAGTAAAAAAAAAAAGTAAAAAAATACTGGTTCCTTACCTGTATAAATAAAACAATAAAATTCTATACTACATACTTTATGATATCATATTCTGAAAATTGAAAAATGACACCTGGACACGGGAATCGAACCCGGGACCTTCGGCTTAGTACGCCAATGCTCTTACCACTGAGCTATCCAGGATTACTAAGCCGAAGGTCCCGGGTTCGATTCCTGTGTCCAGGTGTCATTTTTCAATTTTCATAATATGATATCTATCAGGTAGTATCCTCTCTAAAATGCATCAACAATAGCTTCGGCTATCTGTTTCATTACTTTATGATAGTTAAAGTTTAATTAAATACAGTCCCTGCTTTTTAGTGTGCATAAATATTTTATTTGATTGAGAGAGCTTGCAACCCAAAGGTCAGTTTGATGTGTTTACTCATGGATTCAGAGCACTCATCCCTCTGAACTGGCCAGTGTGACCCACCCACTCCATCTGGGAGTATGCCTATGTTTCCTGTTGCCTTCAACATTGAATTTCTATGAGCGAGTGAGAAAGTTCCTACACAACTTTGCCAAAAAGGCATCCTGTATTTTGTCTATATTTACATTGCTCAATCGACATGGAGCTTTACTTCTTATTCGAAGGATGCTGTGCTAAGGATTTTTGTCGCTCGGTCAAAATCTCTTTGCCTGAGGTGGATTAGAACCCATGTGCTCCGGGTCTTGAGGCAAGCACTCTACACCAAGACCACTGAGGCTGACATAAATATTTCGTGGCTTTATTTATTATACTCGCTTTGCTCATTGTGGGCTCCACCCCCAAACCCCCAGTGAGTGTTAACTAATGTAATTCCAGCGTTGTTTTGAACGTAGATTTATTTTTACAATATTATGATTCTAGCTGACCCATAAGTGTGTTAGAAAATTAAAGAATTGTGGAAAATATGCAAAATTTACCTAATATCAAAAAAATCTAGCTCTGGTACAATCTGTTTTTTGATAGGTCTTACCATTTATCCACAAGAGGCCTCCAAAGAAAGGTCCGCACCGACTTTAAAGTTGCTCCGCCATTTTGAATTTTTTCCGGGGGTTAAAAATAATTTTTCTAAACTTTTTGGAGTTTTCCCACCGTCGGTTACAGGCTAGAAGCTATAATTTTGCCAAATTTCATGTTCCTAGTCAATATTTATGTCATCCTTGGGGGGTTGTTAATAGGTTTTTTTTAATTACATTTTTTGAAACATTAATATAATTTTGTTCTTAATTCAACATCTGTTGTAATAATTATTTTCGCCCCAACTAAGATTCTTGTCTACATGGTAATACCAAATTTGTTTTATTTGTAATTTAAGCAGCGCTGACAGTGGATTAAAATAAACATGTAAGTTTTTAAACTGCATGAAGAGATATTTTAAAATTTAACATGTATTAATACATGTACATCAGGATGTGTCTGTTTAGGACACCTTAGGATTAGGACCACACTTATAGATAAATATTTAATGCAAAATACACTAGAAAACACATAATTACCTCCAGCCTGAATTTGATCTAGGGAAATCCTGATTGGAGAAAGCATGTAAGTTTCAAACACAATGTAAGTAATTGAGCATGAAGGACAACATATAGTCAGAAATTTGATTTGTTTACCATTGTGTGTCCCCATTTTCAAAGTCTTGTACCAGCTATTCGCGTTAAGAGTTGCAAATTTTAAACTTATCACAAATGCATGAGAATTACCGAGTTGGAATAGAAGTTTTGTAGAGTTAAGGCCAGTTTCATAGTCAAGACTTAGCGAGCCTCAAGTGCGGTGCAGTACTAAACATGAGACAACATCTACCTAGAGCAGAAGAGAATGGACCAGTTTCACATACGAAACTGTCTCGTTCCAGTCTGCTCTAGGTAGATGTCGTTCTTTATTCAGTATAGCACCGCACTTGAGGCGCGCTAAGTCTGACTATGAAACCGTATTTTAATCTTGGTCGGTCACTCAATGAAGTGTGGCAAATTTTTCACCAATTGAACAAGGTGTTTAAGTACATATGACAATGTAAGGAGTTTAAGGCATGGTAATAATTTTATTTCAATATGTCATGGTACTATAGCATTAGGAATGAAAATGTAAGGTCTAGAGTTGGGCTACAAGGGGTACATGAAAGGGTAGAGAAAGCTAGGATGAGATAGTATGGACACATAATGAAGATGAGATAGTAGAGGAAGCTAGGATGAGATGGTATGGACACGTAATGAAGATGGAAGGGGAGAGGATTCAAAGAATATTAATGGATATGTAGTGTGTAGGGAAGAGACTGCAAGGGAGACCAAGGAAGATATGGGGGGAACAGATAGCAGCACATGTGCAAGTGAGAGGAGGAGAGCGTAAGAGAGTGTAGGAGGAAGAATGGTGGAAGGATAGAGGGATATGGAGACATTTCACTAAACAGAACCGACCACAGGCTGATAACAGTTCATGAGGACGAGGATATTATGGTACCAGTGTGTGTTTTTGTTGAGTGACGCCAAATGGGTGAACATGTTGAGTGTTGTTACAGCTCCTTGTACTGGGTCGAAACCTCCAGGGCTGGGATTGGTCACCTCATGACCAGAAAGACCAATACAGGAGACGTGCGACCATTCTTCACTGTTACAACGGTGCGCAGGAAGTAAGTAGAGCCACATTATGTATCCTGAATGGGTAGTAAGATGCGTTGTTACAAAACACATATGTTGGCCGCAAACACATTTGTTTGTACTTCAAATAATTCTCTTCCTATGAAAATTAGACTGTACCACCCATTGTTTTCCTTACAAAACCAATGCGAATGGGTAAAACCGGCCAACCGACATTAAAAATGACAAGTACACTACTCACCCGAGTACTGATTGCTCAAAACGCTGCTTGTTTCAGAAGGGAGAGCGAAGCTTGCAACTGTCCGGACAACCCCGCAGTGGGTCAGGCCATGAGCATCGACCAGACGGACCCTGGTAATCCGCGGGTCCTGTGGGTTGACGGTTGGCACGGCGATATCTACATGGCAGACACCAGAGGCTGTCACTGCACGGTGCTCGTCAATGCGACCGTCAACACTGAGACAGGTACTAGTGACTTAGAACACAAGAGACGTAACTAGGAGGAGGGTGACCTGGCGGTCTAGGGGTAAGGTGCCGGACTTCTGTGCTGGAGGCCGGGGTTCAATCCTCGGTCCCGGCACAGATCTATCTGATTACCAAACCCTTCCTTCACCTCTGACAATACATCTTGTGAATGTGGGGAATGCCAGGCCTCCACCGTGGTTCGGATTCCACGTTAAACTGTAGGTCCTCCATTTCATCTCACAATCACCCTACCATTTACACATTAGCGTAAGTGCGTATAACCCGAATGGGTAGTAATACGCGGTGCTAATAATAATAATAATAATAATAATAATAATAATAACTAGGAAGAATATATATATAATTTTAGAAACGTGTCTCACTACCCATTCAGGGTATATACCTCTGTACTAAATAGTCTAATGTGTTATTGATTAAGGAGGTTAAATTTAGAAAAATTGTAACCGCATTTGCATGTAGAGAGAATGGGAAAGACAATAAGGGAAAACCACCCTCAGTACATCTGACCGAGATCAAACTTTGATCTCCCCATCTTCGGCATTGTGAGTTGCGCCTTAGACCATGCGGCCACCAAAGTGGGCTAGGAGGATTTTTGAAGTCGGTCAGTAGCAATACAATCCGCTTCTCGTGTATCAGGTCTCCCCCCCACATCTGTGACGACGGACCACCGCCTCCTGTACTGGTCCAACTCCACCGAGGGACGGATCTACTCGGTAGTGAAGCCCACTAGCGCCGCACAGAGGCAAAACAAGGAACTAGAATACATGTCCTCAGGGGTGACCAGGATAGATGTCAGCGGCGTGCGCCGGATCACAGCTCTCGGCTTACACCTGCAGCCTTACCCAGGTAATATATTTATGATGTGATTATTTGTTGGCCGAAGAGATGGAAATGTTATGGCTTGCAGTCTACTAAGTAGGGGTAGAAGTTGAATTGGGGTAGGGGACACCTAGATATTATTAGCTTTCAAATAGTGTGTTTGGGGATGAGTGGGTGAAGGGGTATGGCTTGGATGGGGGGAGGGGGAAGTGGAGGCAAAAGTTGTTAGTAAATACAGACTTAAATTATTTTATTGATGTTCTACAGATCGAGATGCATTCTTTAGAACCTTGATTATAATTTTGTTTTTATCAGTGCGTCTTGCTGCATGTTCAGGATATATACATGTATCATAATGATTCTGACGGGATAGTGAGGAGGTAGCAAGCATCTTAAGAGGTAATATACTGGCATTTGCATGAGACGAGAGTGGGGAAATACTTTGGGGAAAACCACCTGTGATGCCTTAGATCAGCCCTGTCCAAAGCGGCACCCGTGATATACTTTTCTGATGCCCTCCGTATACAAATTTAAGCTTAACTTAAATTTCAATAAATTTTTTTAGCATCATAGTAATGGTTTATTTTTTTCCTTAGCGTTCCCACTAGACCGATCTCACCACTCTTTTTATCTATTTCATTCATTCTTCTGCCTCCACTAGCCACGCCCTCATACGAAAAAGCAAATCAGATATCTAGTCTGCAAAAATATATAAGAAGTATTTTTTATCCGTTGAAACCGCCTCGGACCCAGCTTCCAAAGAGTGGTTCACTTATTGTGTGAGTTTCATAAATGTTTCTTGCTTCTTACCACTATGTATTGTTCACTTTCAATTCTAAGGATCAAGACAAGCAGGTATATTGTCAGTATGATTCTAGCTTATGTTGTGACAAGCAGGTATATTGTCAGTATGATTCTAGCTTATGTTGTGACAAACAGGTATATTGTCAGTACGATTCTAGCTTATATTGTGACAAGCAGGTATATTGTCAGTATGATTCTAGCTTGTGTTGTGACAAGCAGGTATATTGTCAGTATGATTCTAGCTTATGTTGTGACAAACAGGTATATTGCCAGTACGATTCTAGCTTATGTTGTGACAAGAAGTACAAACAAAAACAACACGTTAGTTATCAGTGTATTTTAATTGTTCTTTCCTTCAACATAATTACAATTAAATACAGTTAACCGTCTGTTATCGCTTATCAGTATTATTATTTTTCATGTAGTAGATTTAAACATGGCTAAGCAACAACAAATCTACAGTTTTAACAATGAATTGGAGGAACAGTATTGTTTCATTGAATACAAAAGTGTGTTTATTGTGTAATTGTAGTGTGTCGGTTCCTAAAAAAAAATATTATACAGTGACATTTTTCCAGTAATCATAAAAATTTTAATAGTTAATTTCCTGTAAATTCTGTACTATGAAAGCACAAAGTGAAGGTTTTCAAATCAAAAATTAACTTTGCAACAAAGTGTGTTTATAAAGCCTGTTCGGCAATCAAGTAACGTGACGATATCTTCTTACAAAGTTTGTCACGTGTTAGCCAAGAGAAAGAAACCTTTCAGTGACAGAGAGGAAGTTGTTAAAGAAGCAATGATTAGTGCTGTCGAATCTCTGTTTGATGATCTCAAAGATAAATCTGAACTTGTGTATTCCATAAAAAGAATTCAATTGTCTCACCAAACTGTAGCTAGACGAGTTGAACAAATTTCTAATCATTTGGAATCCCAGGTACATCGTGATTTGCAATCGTGTGAATATTTTCCCACTTCACTTTGATGAAAGTACAAACATGTCGGATGTTTCACAGCTGAGTATGTTTATTAGAATGCCTTTTTTCCAATAAAACAGTAAAGGAAGAGTTTGTTAAGCTATTTCCTCTTAATGGACGCACTAGGGGAGATGACATTTTTAGTGTATTCCTTATATTTGTGAAGGGTAGTGACATACCGATTTCTAAATTTGTTGCTATTACAACTGATGGGGCACCTATTATGACTGGTAAAAACAATGATTTTCTTGATTTTTGTGATGAGTCATTCTCAATATTTATTTCTTATCATTGTATTACCCACCTGTAAGATTTATGCACCAAGGTGCTGAAGTTTGAGCCCATCATGAAAATAGTAACACGTGTTGTGAACTATATTAGATCATCTTCCGCCCGTCTTCGCTGGTTAAAGAGTTCTTTGAATATGTCTGATGCCGAACATGGCAATGTAATTCCCTATGCAGAAATAAGGTGGCTTAGTAGGGGGAAAACACTTGAACAAGCCTGCAGTCTTCTGGATGAGATCAGGGAATTTCTTAAATCACGTCCCGGGCAATATTACGAGGAACTTGATGACATATCATGGCTACTAGATTTAGCTTTCTTGGTAGATATCTCCTCCAAATTAAACAAGTTAAATCTCGAATTGCAAATGAAAGATCGTGATATCTCTGGCATGATTAGTGCATTAAGTGCTTTTCAAAAGAAAGTAAAACTACGGATTAAACATTTAAACAGGACTTCCCGTTTCTCATTTTAAAACTTTGAATTTTTTTTTTTATTGATAATGTTTGTCAATAATCCATTTCTCTCCTGTTAATGTTAGTGAATTTGGAAGTAGGGTGTTCTTCGGAAAGTATAATCCTGATGAAGTAGGATAAGAAATTTTAACTCTTCAAGAAGACAAAACTTTGAAATCCTCCTATGCCACACGGAGAAATCTCTGGGCTTTGATGGACAGAAATAAATATCCTGTTGTTGCATTCCTCTAAAAATATATCAGTGCTTTTGTTCGACATATCAACGCAAAGTCTTGTGTTCGTCTATGAACATAATCAAAAAATAAAAATTGATCATACCTGACCAACTCACATCTTGAGCAGCAGTCTGTTCCAGCTACACGCCAGATTACAGAGAACACGCATTGTCGACTTTCACACTAATTATTTAAGTAGGTATAATACCTTTCTTAAGAAATAAAACATTCAGCAATTTAACTTTCCCATAATGATGACGATATTGTTGTTATGGCAATATTCACACTGAGCCCCGTCTTCACAGCTATGAGTTAGATGCGCCCCAACACATAAAAAGGTTGGACAGCCCTGCCTTAGATCATTCGGCCACTAGACCGAGTGAATATAATATTAAAGTACTAACATTCCTGACCCTATGTTAGTGACACATTCAACCACCAAGCGCTGTACATGAATGTGAGAAGAGAACTGTAGTCACTGCTACTGCTTTATTTTAAATCATTTGATAATATTCCCGGTGTTAACGTCCTCGGGATAATTTAAATGACGTGAAAATCTTATTTCTATAACAAAATAATATAAAATTTTCCGGAAAAAAAAGGACGAAAATTTTCTGGTAAAATTTCCAAAATGGAAAATTTCCCCCCTCTCACCTCTAGTTGGGGGGAGGGGGGGGGACAGTCTCAGAATTTGAACCCCTATTGCCACTGACACACTTGTACTGTTGTCTGTTGTTTCAGTGCGCAAGTGTCTGTGGCCCCGGGACCCTGAAGCAGCGCCCACTCTTCACGCCCGCTCGGCCCAATCCATCACCCTGAGTCTGCCTCAGCCCAGACGTGAGCGCGAGTGCGGGGATGTTTCCATGGCGACCATAGAGTACACGGTGTACTACGGGCCGGCCGGCGGTTGGGATTGTGGGAGCAGTCTGCACGAGTGTGTCAGCGTGGTGAGGCCATGATATAGTTCCTATCATAGTCTCTTTGAGATTTAGGGGGGAAGGGGGTTATTGGTGTTTGAGACCACACAGTCAGCTCTGAATCACTGAATCACTGAAAGTGCAGTCGAAGTATCTCAATCTTAACCAATGAACAAAGCTGAACAATACTTGAACATCAACATGCCAGCAATTTGAACAAAGATCCCCAGTTTTTCGTATTGTACTAACATTTTTTCAATTGTCTTACTTTATCTAAAACAGGTGCTGTCACCATTCTGATCGCCTGACCTTGCTGTGAGATAGGTTTTTATAAACAAAGCTGATGAAGGAAAACATGACCTGTGTTAACCTTGTGGGGATTACACTGCATGAATAAATGAATTAAATCAGATCAAATATCCGTATCTTTAAAAGATTTCCAACCTCAATGATCACGCGATAAGGTTGGATAGAGAAGGGGTAAGGTATTGGAAAGCTAACTCAAAATGTCCTTTGGAGCAAACAACAAACAATAAAAACAAAATTAAAATATAGGTATTAAATAAAATAAAATATTTATTTTGTAGAAAATTATGACCACCAGATGAAAGGCATTGCATCTGTCTATGACAGAACGAGTGGCCGACAGACATTGTGCATCTGTCATTGTTTGACTGTGAATAACTTCTAAAGTAGTCAACATAATTATAGCTATTGATGATCTGTCAACTTAGATGATATTTGAGAATGCGTAACTTTCGAATCAATTTTCTTAATTTCATATTTTAAAATTTATTTTTACATTACATCTATTTCTGTTTCCAGCCTATGGCCTGGGCCAGTTTCTTTATTAAAGCCATATTCAGTAGCCCCATGGCTTCTTTGCTGCTGACTGACAGCTCACAGCTGATGTTTACAGTCAACATTTAGGTATATACCTAAATTTTGACTGTCAGAAGTGACAGTTAACAAATACATGTTTTTGCAGGTCATCTGGTTCGGCGTAGGGATACGTAATTTGGTCTGGTAACTTTTTAAAGCTGTTAGTCAGCACCAAAGAAGCCATGAGGCTACTGTAGTTTGTCCTGTGTTTAGAAAGTGGACGCTGAGCCCCCATACAGCAGTGTCTGTGTATTTGTCCCCAGGTGACCTACAGCTCCACCTTCGAGGTCACAGGATTAAGACCCTTCCACAGATACGTTTTTCGTGTGGCCTTAAGGAACTACTACAGCGACCTTGAGCGGATATCCCCCGTCATAGGACCCGCTGTGATTCTGCGGACAGCCCCAGGAGGTAAGCATTGTTTAGGACCAAACTATGCTACTCTTGTTGCATGAACACTTGGCCACTGTATCCCCTTGACATTTACTATTGGCGGCACAAAACCCTACCAGCTCCAAGATGGCTGCTTTATCTGATAGCTCGCGATCTTAGCTGATCACTCGTATGTAGCTGATGACCTACTCACGTCCATCACAGACTCTGCCTTAAAATATGAATTAAGAACTACCCTGGGTACGGGACAACTCATGGATAGCTCAGTGGTTAGAGCATTGGCATACTAATACAAAGGTACCGGGTTTGATCCCTATGTTTGTCATTTTTCAATTAAAAGAATATAATTTTTAGATGCAGCTAAACTGTAATTAACAAATATATTAGCTTGGCTATTTAATACACCCTGTACAATGTACACCTGTTGTACAGATAGATCTAAGAGCTGGCAAGTTTAGGTGTACCCCAGAATGCTTGACTGCAAACTGAGGAGACGAAGGGAAACCCTGGTCACGGCACGAAAGATGTAGATTTTCAACTGTGAGATTTTTAATATTTTGCACAGGTAACTTATTGTGCAGTGTGCTAAAAATCCACTTTTTATTGACGTCTTAGCTAAAGTTGATATACAGTGTAGGTTGGCGGCAGCCAATGCATTGATGAACCAATAAGAATACTTAGGGGTCATCCACAAACCACATAGTGGTATTTTCCTTGCCTTTTTATCCCTACTCCCCCCATGTAACAGGCGTGAATGTCATTATTTCATAAGGAAGTTTTGTGGCGCTAAAAGAGGGATTCATATTTAATACTTCTTAAAATCCATTTTGGATCCTGAATATAAATGATTTCAGAGAGTATTACTAAGGTGCTTGAAGCTGAGGGAAGACATCTTTATTAATATTGCACACTTTTTATGATAGTCATATTATCATCATATAGAGAGCTATTTAAACAATTCTAGGTATACAACTTTTCTAAATTACAATTTTACAATTTTACTTTAATTAACTTATCAATACCTAGACTCATGGTTCGTTCCGACATCGATCCTGGATCCTGGCTTCACTCTCAGAAAAATACTAGATGGCCAATGAAGCATAGATCGAGGTTCGAATACCTGTCGGATGTACTCAGAGTGGCTTTTTATAAATCGTTTTATACTCTCTCTCCACATCACGTCCAAAATTCTACCTTCTTTATTCCTACGACATTAAAAAACATGAAAGACAAATAGAATGAATACAGTTTGGCTATATATACCACATTACAAAATGTATACTAAAAAGATAGGATTTTAAAGAAAATCTATCAGAATTTTCATGGCGGGAGAGCGGAAAAACATTTAGGAAAAGCAACCCTCACTAGACCTGAATGGTAATCGAACCCCATCTCCTCGTCTTCGGCCATCTAGTCTACTGAGAGAATGACAACTTAGACCATGCCGCCACCATAGCAGATGTTGTTGGATGTTGTATTTAGATACATGCACACACAGATTTATCAGAAAAGGAGAACGTATAGGCTTAAATACACCTACCTTTTGAAAATAATTAAGGATATTCGAAGCTTTACATTTCATAGCATGCTGCTGGTACAAAGAAATAACACTAATGATGGAATCTTCAAACTTGCCTTGAGATAAATCATGTACTTTTTCTTCATTCCATTTCACTACAACATCTTTTTGAGAATCTTCCATTGCTTTTTTCTGGATATCGCTTTTTAAACGCAAGCAATGAACAACTCTCCTCTTTTTGAAGACATTATTTTTGTATTTGCCCGCCTCGGTGGCGTAGTTGGCTAACGCGCTTGTCGTGTTGAAGCTCGACTGCTGAGGACGGGGAGATCGAGGTTCTAATCTCGGTCAGGTGAACTGGGAGTGGTTTTTCCCTCCACGCAAATGCGGGCTCACTTCCTCTAATTAAACCTTCCCAAGTCCTAATCCATTAGTGTAATTAGTACTTAAAGCGTATAACCCGAATGGGTAGTAAGACGCGGTGCTAAATATTATTATTATTATAATATTATTTTTGTATTTATACAAACACAAGCGATTATTCACGACCTATGTAAAAGAATGTGCAGTAGGAATCTAAATTATACTCAAACTCGACTATTTTTATAAATTAAGGACACTTTGACAGACAGCCTTTATCAAACTAAAAGCACGTGTGGGGG
Source organism: Timema californicum (assembly GCA_902141385.1). Lineage (NCBI taxonomy): Eukaryota > Metazoa > Arthropoda > Insecta > Phasmatodea > Timematidae > Timema > Timema californicum. The sequence goes on from CABFOW010000942.1 coordinate 28,574, forward strand.
GGTCAGTGATTGGGCAAGTCCAAACAAGTGTCGCGAGTATAAACATTTCACTGTCATGTGCATGAAAATATGTGTTTTCGAATGCGCTTAGGTGGCATTGTCTCCCCGAGACTATGAACGATAAAAAGTGCTAAACTTGCATTTTCAACACCACAGATATTCGGAAGTTATCTATAAGTATGTTTATCAAAGGTGAAAACATGAATAATAAAATTATTTTTCAACATTAGAATTTGAGTATAAGATCTATGTTATTTAACACTTTGATGTACCCCACCCTCCCCGCATGTACATGTAGACATTAGAGCTTACCCCTCCCACCTCCCCTCAAAGTGTTATGTGGTTTATGGATGACCCCTTAAGAGAGACATCAGTTAATAACCTTATTTCGGTGTGGTTTTCGACCATGAAGAGTAATTATTGGTGTAGTTAGGTGAAGTGATGGTTGATGAATCTCATTAAAACTGTAATAATATTTTCTTGTAGCCCCATCACCTCCCCGGAATGTGACAGCAGTGGTTCTAAACCCTACCGTCGTGGAGGTGAGCTGGCTACCTCCCCAAGAATTCAACGATGAGACAGTCTCTTATCAGGTGAGCCTCTCAAGATCCAGTCAATTGTAGCGTGGAATGCTCAGTTAGCACATTCTGCAACCTTGCTAAGCGGCCATGCTCTGCTACCACATAACAATTGTTACATATGGAAAGCTCATCGACTTACATGTAACCCTAGTAACGCATGTTACCAACATAACATCTTATATGTACGCCTTCCCTGATGAATCCATGAACCATATTTTGGCTATACTTAAGGGTTAGTGCCCCAACCTTACATTGGCTGCCTGACAAGACCAGGGTGGATCCAACGCTACAAAATAAACCCAATGTCCTTGTTCTGATTTTATATTTTAAACTGTCGGTGGTGCAACTAGTCAGGTTTTACTCCTCACCCACTTTGAACAATGCCACTCCACAACAATGATTAGTATGTTATCTTACCTTGTAACTACGACCATAATATAGAGTCGGTTACAAATAATACCAAAGGGAGGATAATGCAAATTCTAATACAAGGCAAGAAAAATATCATCATTCAAATAATTCACTCTCCAAACAAAAATAAAAACTTTAGAGAGACATGTTGTCAATTCGACTGCAAAATATAACTAAAGAAACGCCCAACAACATGATCAAATATTGACTAATAATTTAAGTTCTTAAACAAACCACACCAAGCAAGATATTTACAGGGAGAAGTCCCAAAACAACAATACACCAACCCACTTTAATATTTATAAGTTAAGCCCAAAATTAATATATGTATTACGAGAGAAGCTCTAAAGAAATAATGCTAACTTGCAAAACATTAAATGGGAGAAGCCCAAAACAACAATACCCAAAAACATTACTGACAAAATATAGAATGGGAGAAGCCCAGAAACAACAATACCACAAAAACATTACTGACAAAATATAGAATGGGAGAAGCCCAGAAACAACATTATGCAAAAGCGTATCAGTATTCAAGTATTAAAAGATAAATCGTAAACATCTAGAAGGTGAAGACCTAAGTCGATTAATTACTATGGGAGAAACTAAAAAAACCACCTTATCATTCATTATATAAATTTCTCAAGTTCGAAAGGTTAGATGGAAAGATTCTAGTGTTAAAGTTCAATTCAACAGAAACAAACAGTCCTAACAATATGGTCATAATAACGACAACAATTATAGTGGGATAATCTCGAAGTTTCCTGGCTTACATGACGTTGATGTTGGTAGATGAATCCAAGCTAGCACTGCCACCGAAAATATTTATTTGGTCGAAGTCGAAGTCAAAATAGCATGCTCTGATGCTCCCTGAAGGGGAGCACGAGAGCAAGTTCCAACACGTACCGACCAATTGGTCATACCGTGTGGTTCGCAAAAATTTAAAAACGGTAATTTGTCAGTATATATAGCTAAACACAGCATAAAATAGTGACAATGAAGCTCTCCAATCACAACATAGGATGTCTGAGAAAATTTACCCTCGTTCTCCTTAGTTCAAATCACATGCTCCAATCCGAATCGACATTTAAAACTTTAATTCTGCCCTTGGCCACGTATTGCGCACTCTGTACGAAACTTCTTGATGTTGTGTGCTCACCTGGCTCAAACGCTGGTAAAGCTGGCTGTAAACTAGGTCAACGGCAGGCCGCACAACGACCCAATACTAGCGCTCGACTCTGGTACTAGGTTCCAATCATGCCCACACGGTGCGCGACCAATCTCGCGGTAGAACATGTTGCTTGCTCCATTCTGCCACTCAGTAAAACTCCCACAAACTTAGTTCGAGAGGCGCGGCAGCACTCTCCTCCGAAAGGGTTATAAGCCGGGATCCAACAGGCCATGCATGGTAACAGGATCACATGGGCGTTAGGAGGTGGCGAGAGCTGTAGAGCCAAGCCCGTGCTATTAGGGTTGCAAAGTCACCAGCTGGTGGCAGGACAGTGGGAACAGCAGACCACAGTAGAAAACCATATTGAAGCGGGCGCCACGCTTCAATCTAGACTTGACCAAAGTGCGTACAGTCAGTCTTGCGATGAACGCTGAGCAATTAGATGCTAGGTGGTACCTCCACCACAAGCGAGTTCCAACAAGTGACTGATCAGATTGTACTAGCCACTCTGTAGTTGACTGCCATACCCATTGCATTCTGTGTAAACAACTGACCGCATGGCTGGCTGGCCACGTATGCACCGCAACTCGCTGGTCACTGCCGCAAGACTCCATTCACTCTGTTGGCCATGGCGACAGAACCGCCCCGACCTGACGGCTAGTGCAAGGGTGGTCTTACTTTGACCCGAGAGGCCAAGTGAATATCAGTGAACCTTAGCTTTTGGTTTGATTAGATATTTCGAGGCGCCAACTGCTTTTGAACGCCATGTGTTGATGCTCGTGCAGGTACACTGGCGCAGTGAAGAGATGGTAGGAGGGGAGCGCAGGAAGGGGGAGAAGATCGTGAGTGGACCATCCTTCCCGGACGCCATACAGACGGCCAGTCTGAGTCTTCTGGCCGGACAAACCTACTTTATATTGGTGAGTCACAACAAAATGGAGGAAAGGGTTTGATTAGACTTAATCTGATTCTCCTGGTCTGCTGAAAACTGTAGATAACTGAAGATGTGAAGATCGAGGTTTGAATCCCGATCGAGTCCAATGAGTGTGGTTTTTCCTAAATGGTTTCCCATGAACCTTCTAAGCAAATTCAGGTACATTACCTCTAAAATGCTCCCTTTCTCATCCCTATCTTATTAGGGTAGTTATAATATATGTGTATAGTCTGGACATGTGATAAGACACTGTGATTAAAAAGTAAAAAAAAAAGCTTTGGCAAACCCTTCTTGGCAACAAAAGTCCATTTTGTAGCCAACCAAATTGAATTTTTGTATTTTATTAAATAGGTTGCTTTTTTAAATAGTCACAAAGGCTGAGGAATAGTGCTACCTGAACCAAAGTAGTTTCTTAAATTTACTGTACAAATGTCGATCAGGAATTAAAATTAGTCTTCCAAATACCAACATATAAATTTATAAGTCTGTGATCTCCTGATTATTTGGAGAGGCAGACTCGCTCATATCCTAAGATATTTGCACTTGAATTCAAATAAAAAGTCCTCTAAAGACGGCTGAAGCACATTAGCGTTCTCGCTTCTTGTAGTGATTGAGATGTGTGTGTTTGTAAGGTGCGAGCCAACTCCTCAAACAGCGCTACCTCCAGTGACAGCGGAGAAGTCCAGGTTCAGATGTTCCCTGAACCCAACGACATATTGCTGCTATATGCCACGGCTTACAGCCTCAACATATCCTGGTCTCCATCGCCCAATGTCAGCGTTGTCAGGTATAGTTCAACCTTGCTATCTTGCTTACAGCCTCAACATATCCTGGTCTCCATCGCCCAATGTCAGCGTTGTCAGGTATAGTTCAACCTTGTTATCTTGCTTACAGCCTCAACATATTAGGGTCTCCGTCGCCCAATGTCAGCTTTGTCAGGTATAGTTCAACCTTGTTATCTTGCTTACAGCCTCAACATATTAGGGTCTCCGTCGCTCAGTGGCAACATTATCAGGTATAGTTAAACCTTGTCATCTTGCTTACAATCATTATATTTCAAACATTTTCTATTAATTAAATAATTAATTTATTTAAGAGCTTTAATAACTGTCTAAACCTCAACATAAGACATCTTCACTTGCAAGTTTTTAAACTAAGTCTATATCGCTTTGCACAGGCGTGAGATTCAGTGGTGCGAGATGGGCAGCGGCCAATGGCAGAACCTTCCTCTGCAGGACGCTACTGGGGAGGTGAACTACTACATGAGGAACCTCAGGCCCAAGACTCAGTACACATTCAGACTGACTATGGAGTACGCCCCATTCCAAGAGCTGTACGTCTGGCCCTTGGATGGAAGATTCACTTACGAGACGCTTGGTAAGACGCTCACAATGTTACAATCCTGTTATGATCACATTTATAACAATGGCATTCAATTTTTATACACTTTATTATTAATTTTGAATCTTTACTTTCTCGCTATCTTACAGGTAGAGAAAGTATTGTGATCGTCAAAAAAAAATTGAACTCGAAATTTTAATGAATGTCGACGTTTCATGACCTCCGAATCTGAAAAAGTGATTTTTGAATTTTTGTTTGTCTGTACCTCCAACGAGAGCCTAAATTATTTTACCGATCAGGCTAAAACTTGGTATATAAAATTTTCATAAGGTTGCCCCAAGGGGTTTTTGGAATTGGATATCTGATCCTAAAATTAAGGGTAACTTACTTATGGGCGAAAAGAGAAAAAGTCAATTTTCTCAAAATTGGCTTCTTTAATGATTTTGATTTAATTTAATTTCTAAACATTTATGAATATTCTAAACAAAATGGCTACTCTCAATAATTCGGCAAAATTACTTTAAGGCCTCTGGTATGATGCGTAAATTATCTTTTTTTATAATATTTCCTAAACTATTTGAGATATGAAATTACTTATCATGACAAATATGTAGGTCTATTTATAATAAACATATTTTATTTGAAGCATATATTTACAATACCAATAATTTTCAAGCTTTACGCAAATATAAGGTAAAGTTTTGCAATTGTAAAAAAATGTTTAACTTGAAATGTTGATGGATGTCGACATCTCATGACCCCCCAAACTCTAAAATGTGGTCTTTGCAATGCCGTCTGTCTGTGTGTCTGTTTAAACTTAAAACTAAGAGTGGTTTAATAAAGGGCGAAAAGAGAAAAAATCGATTTTCTCAAAATGGGCTCTAACAATTTTGATTAAAATTCGTATCTAGGTGTTGATTAAGTTTATAAATAAACTAGCTATTTTCATTTTCCCATGAAAATGACTTTTGGGGTACTTTACAGAAGCAGAGACTTCTGTATCTCCGCAACTATTTGAGATGCTAAATAATAATAATAATAATAATAATAATAATAAACATNAATAATAATAATAATAATAATAATAATAATAAACATTGCAAAATTGTAGTACTGTACTATTAAAAATAAAAACTTTTATAAAATATATTTTTATAAAACCAACTGTTTCTGAGATATTGGCAAATATAGTAATACACTTTTGCGAGCTTTAGTTGTAAAAAAAAACTGCTTAAATTTTAACGCAATAATTATTCAATGCCATAGAGTAATTAAATATAAGTAAGTTTCTCAAAAAGTTTATGTTGTTTTTCCTTAAACCTCTCATGAGAAATATTTGTACAACAATGATCTATCTCCATTTCAAACTCAATAGTCAATATTTACATTTTTTATTGGTCAAAATTTATGAATGAGGAATTTAATAGCAATGTGATGGCATGATGATTTGCAACACCTAATAAAATGTCGACAATTTTAACCGGAAGTTGAAATTTTAATACGAAGTGTTGACCCTTGTGGACCAAAATTGATCTTTTTTATTGGGCCAAACATACAAATGAGGACACTAATTCTTTAAAAATTAAATTATAAATTTTAAAACCAAAGCTAAAAAAAAAGTTTTACATAAGTATAGTGAAATTATGCTTGGGTTTGCTAGTGTATATTATTTCGTTTCACATATATTACGAGTTTTGGGTAAATATATCCATTTTTAAACAATAGAGTGAGAAAGTCCTTGCGGAGTTTCGTACCATTTATTCTATAAAATGACATCCTTGTTTCTTCATGAAGGGGATATTTAATCACTGCTGGGTCAGCTTTTGGCTTTTCTCAACAGATCTATTTGATCTTGACAACACTGAGTCCGATCATAATAAATAAATATATCATCTGATCATAGCACATCACCTGATCATAATACTGCACAATCTGATCATAATACATAATCTGGTCATAAGAAATCACATGATCATAGCACATCACCTGATCATGACACATCATCTGATCATAATACATAATCTGGTCATAAGACATCACATGATACATAAGACATCACATGATCATAGCACATCACCTGATCATGACACATCATCTGATCATAATGCATAATCTGGTCATAATACATCACATGATCATAGCACATCACCTGATCATGACACATCACCTGATCATAATACATAATCTGGTCATAATACATCACATGATCATAGCACATCACCTGATCATGACACATCACCTGATCATGACACATCACCTGATCATAATACATAATCTGGTCATAAGACATCACATGATCATAGCACATCCCCTGATCATGACACATCATCTGATCATAATACATAATCTGGTCATAAGACATCACATGATCATAGCACATCACCTGATCATGACATATCATCTGCAATTGTGTCTGGTGATCCACAATATGTCCAGGGCTGATGTGAATGGCAGTGCACATAGGTTTTCATGATGCAATAGATATCTAGGGGCAGGGTATATGTTTTTTTATATAGAATTCCTAATGTAAAATGACATTTGCCGGTGGAATTTATTTCTGTCTGAAAGATGTTTATATCTTTGTAACCAGCACTGAGTCCAAGCTTTATCACCTCCAAACATATTGATGATTGCTTTGTTTGTGATCGTGTGATGCAGGAGACCGCCCCAGCCCCCCTGGTGTACCCAAGGTCCAACAATTGGGCCGAGACACCTACCAGGTGTGGTGGGAGCCATCTCAGGAGAACGGGGCCGTTATCGACAGCTACTCGCTGGAAGGGATGGAGGAGGGAGGGGAGAGGAGAGACGCAGGCAACCACTCAGCCCAGCAGCTGGGCTGGGACATCTACTACAACGGCAGTGGTGAGATCTCAAACTAGCTCCATCATCGCTCCTTTATTACCAATTATAAGACAAAGAACATTATTAAATTACAAGCTACAGGCAATATAGAATAACTATAGAATTAATAGTTTGTCTGTTGTAAGCTTAGTGCAATATCTACTGCGCACAGAGGTTTTAAATTTTAAAAATCAATAATCCCTGTGTACAAACATGTGCACCTCAAAGCCGGAATGTTAACATTTTTATTAGATTCTGTAGAATTGATTAAAAACCTAGTCAAACGCTAAGAGGCCATGAGCAATGCAGGTCTTAAAGGCACAAACTTTAAAGTTACCTTCCACTTACAGTCATTGAACTAAAAATAATTCCCCCGCCTACTTCCAACTAATCTGATATAATCTAAAAACTATATATGGCAAACTTTAGTTCCAATAAATGAAAGTTCCAGCATTAAATCAAACAGCAACATTTATAAAGTAACTAATTTTTTTTTTTCAATGCCTGGTTTAAAACATAATGTAGGCCAACGCAACGTGGCCTTAGTGTTCTAGTTATCTTGAGCGGATTGGGCATGGTTGATTTGTATAGGTCTCTTATTTTATTATTTTGAAGTTGTTATTATGAGGTTGGATGGATGAAAAAAAGATTGAAATCATACATTTTGAGGAATTGAGAATCTAAAAATTGAGATTAAAATTTAGGAATCATGATTTAACATTGAAATTGTGATATCTATACTAAAAATAGTTAGATATCTTTGAAATTGGTCCAGTGTTATGGTCTTGACTCTTCCTGGGGACTGCCCCCTCACCCTCCACCCCTACGACAGGCACCTGATGAGAGCTTTACCTTGACATTCCAGAGAACTACTGGAACCTGTCCAAGCTGAGCCCAAGCCTCAAGTACACATTCCGAGCGAGGGCCCGCAACAAACACGGCTGGTCCGACTACGGAGGTTCCAGTCGGGTGTTTGACCTGACCGCGGCGTCTATGCTGGCCGACAGTGGGGACCTGAACCCCATCCTGTACATGGTGTTGCCCGTCGGTGTGTCCGTGTGCGTGCTTGTGGTGTGCGCGCTGCTGTACGGTGAGTGGGAGAGAAGGGTGCGGGGGTGTAGGATGGACAGACAGATGATAGTAGCGTGCGCGACGGACAAGTTGGCCGGGCTCTAGCCGAAACCGTGTGGGATACCGACGGCAGTTCTAGAGTAGACACCGACAATATGTACTAATTTCATACTACTATAGTTGTGTTCTTGCAGCAAACACAAGCTGAGAACTCCTGATAATAGTTCTGCGTTTGGTAACATTTGGGCCTTTCGCTCACAGAGCTAATCAAATAAGACTCAAAGGTGACGCGAGTAGATCCTAAATTACCAACCAGTAGCTTGCGCGTCACCGCTAATGTATTTCAATGGCGTTCCACTCCCGTGGCTACAGTTTGCAAACCTGTTTATGACGTGCCCACGATTAGTCACTGGAAACGCACCTTGCTAGTCACCGAGCTACCTCAGTTACGAACTCAATCATCATGAATGAACACTTATTGAACATTTAATGTATTATTAAAGGTAATGTTCTTTCAACATTTTGTCCAACATTATTCATTCAGCATTCGTTTGTTGCAGTTCCTTTGCCACGGCGAATAGTCTGCAGTATACATTATTTTAAATGTATGGATGAAATTTAAAATCTTCTTTGGTTACTTCTCTTATATTTGTAACAATAATAGAAAAGCAAGTCCTCCTCAGCATTAGAAATTAAAATAATATATATTCTAGAAGACAGGAGAAGGTGCTTGCAAGCCAGACAGTACAAACTGATTGAAATTCTGCCACGTTAACGTATCACCATGCGAAGCTTAAGTAACAACAAGTTACTGACCAGTTTGTGATTTACATCACTAACCAATCCAATCACAGTTGAGTAGCTTTGTGGCCGAAAAGTCGTTGTCTGTATAACTGCCGCTGGTCGAGTCCCACCTGCGTTCCACATATGTTTACGACAAGAGTGGGGCACGTTACGTTGACAAGGACATTGGCTGGGAATGTCTCGTAAGCTCGATTAAGACAAAGATATGTCAACCAGACATTTCTTAACATTTTATTCTTATTATTAGAGCTGCATCTTACTACCCATTCGAGTTATACGTAGACATTTTATTCAACAAAGAATAGTTTTGAGTTAGTTTATAGTCCGATGTTTTGGGTTTAATTGTGCACTAGGGTTTGACTAAAAAATCAGGAATATCTGACAACTTTTTTAGTCAATTTTATCTCTTAATTTTATAAATTTGAATTAATTGACAAGAGAGCTTTAAATAATAGTTTAAAAAAAAAATCAAAGAAATTCCTCTAGTTGTTATTGATAACATTAGTTTACCTGGAGTTGATAGCATTAATCAAGAGACCAGGTGTATCAACTGTCGAATGAAGTCTACGGGGGAAATTTGACACTCAAAGAATTTAACGATATTTAATGATGTGTAAAACATGAGACTATACCTTAAACCTGTTGTAAACTTATATACAAACCGTTAAATACAAACTAAATATAACGTCTGTCAAGAGTACAAATTATAATGTGATATAACTTTACTTATACATAAAAACTACTTATTGTTATTATGAAAGAGTCTAGTTGCAGAAATGGAAAATAATTATAATAATTCATAACTTAGTGCCATTTGTATTCTGTACACCCATATTGTGCTTCACTGCCAGTACAAAGTTAAAGATCTACATTATGTTTACCAGTGGTCTTGTTCCTAAGAGTTACTGCTGGTTGCGGGAATCTCAGTTAAAAAAAAAATATTAACTCAGTTGTCAATCGGATTGTGACACAGTTGTTTTAACTAAATAGCAATGATCGGTCTGAAAGCGTAGTTTTGGTTTAGTTTTATCCTGCGCCGATGCAAACTTAAGACAATATCCATACATAAATGTTTGATCACTTGTCCATTGCAGATGTATCGACGAAAATCAAGTATTCAATATCTAGTCTAGTAATAACCCTTGTGATAAGTTTTAAGTTGACATAAATCCAAACTGTGGACCTCTGGATGAATGCAATCCTGTATTCCACTGTCCCTCAAGACCTAAAGACCGGATCACACTAACCATGACCACAGGTGTGAGATGGTGACTGGGGCTCAAACGCTCAAAACCTAAGATCTTAACGGTAGTCGAAATTCGTAAAAAAAATCTCAAACTAGTATCTCGAATACAATTATGCAGGCCTTGATTTCAAATAACAATTTTAAACCTATGTTAAAAGTAATTAACTATAGAGACTTGTATAGTTGGCAGAACAACAAAATCACAAAAATGGACAAAATAATATTGTGTTAATATATCTAATTTACATTTTAAAAAAAGGTTATTTTTGTTGTTTGTGATGTAATAGGCACGAAAAACCATACATTATTTGTCAGTGGCCCCAAAGCCTTAAAAATACTTGATCTAAAATTAAATTTGAAATATTTTCACTTTAGCTAACAAATTTTATTTTTTTAATATGCAAATTTGGATTTAAAAGAAAATTTAAGATTCGGACTCGAGAAATATAGGATCTGACCCATCTCTAGTAATGACACAGTGCTATGTTTTCCCGAATATTGTCTGTAGGGTCCTGGTTGTTGATACATAACAGGGTGTTCAAGGTTCATACCCAGGACACGTCACATACTTCCACAACTACGGCTACTTTGGTTGATAGATCTGTAATGAGTCAATGGATCGAGTCTAAAGTAAACCACATCTTTCGGTAATAATAATAAAAAGGTCCCTCCTAGTAACATATAATTTGGAAAGAAGCATATTTTTAACTTTTTGGCAAACTCAGGCCACAGATGATATTTGGGGGCGTTTGAACTAGGGGACAACTCAAACAAAACTCTTCCCCCTCTCCCCCGTGCACCCCAAAATATGTAAAGTACATTTGCTATCATATTGTTAACATTTAAATTATTTTACTAGCAATAAGTGTGTCATCTTTCTGCCTTGCGAGTTTTTAGATAATCAATAACAAAACTCGGGACCAAATTAAGTTTGTTTACCTTATTTATTCTCCTCTGGAAACTGCTTGTGCATTTCTTTAAAACTCTCTTTGTTCCCCTGATATCTCATAATAAGTTAAGTCTGGAGTTTTAATGACCTGTAAAACACAGAACCCTTAAACATGGCTTGCGAAATCCAACCAGGCATTATATTTAATTCTTTAATACCGTTTAAAATGCATAAAACAATCTTTAATAGTTAGGTACTAATACTTTTGATTACATTGGTCCTAGCTCAAAATTTCCCAAAATATATTCTGTGACCGGCCATTGTTAAAATAGTCTACATAGATTGTGCCAAATAAAATGATAACTTGGAAGATTGTAAGTTATATCAGACTTGTAAACACACATTTGAAAATAAATCGAATTTAGCCAACTTTGTTGCTTTTTTCTTTATATATATATATTTTTTATCCTTGACTTCTTAACTTTCCCTTTTTCCATTTCCGCAACTAACTCTCTCTCTCTGTAGATGGGCCAAAACTTCCATAGCGATGGTCGGCTCGATAGTTGTGCTTGTGCTGGAGGCAAAACATTGGGGAAAGGACCTATTAGTTCTCTTGACTAGGGTTGATAGTAAAAATTGTTTGGAAATGTACCACTACTGGTCCCTGGATTACACATCAACATCACACAAAACTGCCATGAATTCAAAACTAACAACATGTTCTTTTTAGTAATATCACATTTTAATTCTCTCGTTCATATTCTTCTCTACTAATCTTTCAGTATGAGTTGGCTATTTCACACCTTTGTTCCAAATGCTTAGAACTTTATTTCATTTCAGTGTATCACCAAGACCCTGTGGAAGTTCTTGATGACCTACACCCCAAACAACTCACCCCCTGGATTATGTTACAATCCACCCTTAGCATTATAATACAATCCACCCTCAGTTTTACATAATAATTCACCCATAGCATTACAATACCATCCATCCTCAGGTTTACATCACAATCCACACCTAGGATTACAACACACTCCATCACCAGGATTACAACACAATCCATCCCCAGGATTATGTTACAATCCCTCCTCAGCACTACATTACAATTCACTTCCAGGGTTACAATACAATCCACCTCCAGGGTTATAATACAATCAACCTACAGGATTACAATACAATCAACCTACAGGATTACAATACAATCAATCTACAGGATTACAATACAATCAATCTACAGGATTACGTTACAATCTATCCCCAGGTTTACATAACTACAGTAGCCCCATGGCTTCTTTGGTGCTGGCTGACAGCTTTAAAAAGCTACCAGACCAAATTACGTATCCCTACGCCGAACCAGATGATCTGCAAAAACGTGTGTTTAGCAGCTGTAACTTTTGACAGTCAAAATTTAGTTTATATACCTACATGTTGACTGTCAGAAGTCAGCTGTGAGCTGTCAGTCAGCACCAAAGAAGCCATGGGGCTACTGTATTTACCTCCAGGATCACACTATACAAAAAAACAAAACAAATTACAGTACAATCCATTCCCAGGATTACCATAGTCTGCTGTTATCAAAGTTTGTATTTCATAATAATTTTTTTTTAGAATGACGATTTCAATCTCGTTGATTTTAACAGTTTTTTTTTTTTAAATCACAGAACACAAAATATGTCAACGTTAACTGGAAAAATAAAGTGAATAAACCATATAACACACTAAACCCATAAAATATGAAATACTAGCTTTAAGGGCCACCAGAAATTAAAACTGGTAATCTGCTTAAACCTTTTCTTTACGAAACAAAATCTTTCCATAGTAGATATAAACCAAACCAATTTAAAATATTGCCACATTTAGCTAGAGTTCTGTTGTCGGTGATATGATCCAGTAACAGAACAGTGATCATTCACAGATCATCATCGCACATTACTAGAACGTACTATTGCCCCAAAATTGATCAAATCCAAAATTTATTCGATTTTGTTACATTTATGACGTTTAAAAAAATCTGCTTTAATTCTCCTATTGGATCATAACGTTTGTGTTTCTTTATTTCTATTAAATTGATATGGGAAAATAAACTTTATCTCAAATCCAGATATCAAATTTGAATAATAACTCTGCTTATAAATTTCTAATTTGAATCTAACATAATAACAATAAGAAGTTAGTTTTGGTAGGTAGTAATTTTTTAAACTATCTTTTATTAACGTTAATTATTTTGTTGTTATAAACAATAAAAGTCATGAATAAATAACATTTTTAATGTTTTAAGTTCACATTAGTAAAGTGATGAATTAATGGTCCGGTCTCTTGTTGCCTATAAATATGTTGGGCTAAGCCACTAGAAAGCATCATAATAGGAATAAAAAAGTCAGCAGCACAATGGAATATTTTTTTGTGCCCTCGAATCCCAAATATCATTAGGATTCGAAGATTTAAAGGAACAATCCCTAGGGATAAAACAACCAGTCCCTAGGGACCAAACTGCCAAGAAGCCTTTGCTAGAGATAATGTTCACAATCCTGAGCTGGCTGAATTCCCTACCCCCCTCCAACACCTCCTTGTTCCCCTCCCTCTAACCAAACACCTTATTGTTCCTCCTCCTTCTAGCACACATTATCTCTGTTCCTCCTATCCATAGAGAAAGTATTGTTCCTCCTCCCTCTAACCAAACACCTCCTTGTTCCTCCTCCTTCTAGCACACATTATCTCTGTTCCTCCTATCCATAGAGGAAGTATTGTTCCCCTCCCTCTAACCAAACATCTCCTTGTTCCCCTCCCTCTAACCAAACATCTCCTTGTTCCTCCTCCTTCTAGCACACATTATCTCTGTTCCTCCTCTCCATAGAGGAAGTATTGTTCCCCTCCCTCTAACCAAACATCTCCTTGTTCCTCCTCCTTCTAGCACACATTATCTCTGTTCCTCCTCTCTACAGAGGAAGTATTGTTCCCCTCCCTCTAACCAAACATCTCCTTGTTCCTCCTCCTTCTAGCACACATTATCTCTGTTCCTCCTCTCTACAGAGGAAGTATTGTTCCCCTCCCTCTAACCAAACATCACCTTGTTCCTCCTCCTTCTAGCACACATTATCTCTGTTCCTCCTCTCTACAGAGGAAGTATTGTTCCCCTTCCTCTAACCAAACACCTCCTTGTTCCTCCTCCTTCTAGCACACATTATCTCTGTTCCTCCTCTCCATAGAGGAAGTATTGTTCCTCTCTCTCTAACCAAACACCTCCTTGTTCCTCCTCCTTCTAGCACACATTATCTCTGTTCCTCCTCTCTACAGAGGAAGTATTGTTCCCCTTCCTCTAACCAAAACATCTTCCTGTTCCTCCTCTCCAGTGTTACGGCGACGTGACCCGGAAGGGAAGGACCCTCAAGTGATAGAGAATCCTGTGCGCCCCCCGGACGTTGAACTGGCAACACTGCGTGAGTTGCCACGAAGAGGAAACTTTGTCCACAACAGCAACGCCCTGTACACAACAGCCGAGATACCCACCGATGAGGAAATAGCGTCGTTGCCGCACATCCGTCGCGGACAGATCAAACTCACAAAGTTCTTGGGCAGCGGGGCGTTTGGGGAGGTGTTCGAGGGGAATGCCCATAGCTTGGTGGACAGCAGCGGGTCGGAGACCAAGGTTGCTATCAAGGTAGGGGAACACCAGGACATTTAAAAATAACTAATTTAGTCTTTGTTTATAAAACTGACAAACCAATTCACAAACCCCTATAAGAAAAACTGGACCAGTCTTATTTTGATTAATTAATTTAGATTTTGATTCAAGTCACTTATCTGAAAACTGAATTTTACGTTTTTAATTGTAGTTTTCAGAAATAATAATAATAATATTTAGCACCACGTCTTACTACCCGTTCGGGTTATACGCTTTAAGTACTAATTACTCTAATGGATTAGGGATTGGGAAGGTTGAATTAGAGGAATTGAACCCGCATTTGCGTGGAGGGAGAGTGGAAAACTATTTAGGAAAAACCACCCCCAGTTCACCCGACCGAGGTTCGAACCTCGATCTCCCCGTCCTCAGCAGTTTTCAGAAACAAAACCCGCCAAATATATTGGCAGTTGTGTAAGTGCAGTGGCGTGAGTACCACTGGTACTGCCTGACTCCAGCAATGATTCCAGCCAGAGACAGATCAAGGATGAGCGAGTGTTTAATACTGCATCTCCAGTGGGAGGATTTAAACCATTTGTTCATGCTTCCGCAGACTCTACGCAAGGGCGCGACAGAGCAGGAGAAGGGCGAGTTCCTGAAGGAAGCACAGCTGATGAGTCATTTCAAACACGAGCACATCCTTCAGCTGCTAGGAGTGTGTCTGGACAACGATCCCAACTACATAATCATGGAGTTGATGGAAGGAGGAGACCTACTCAGCTACTTGCGGGCGAGCCGATCCCTACTGGTGAGTTGTTATCACACTTGTGGGTGAATTGATAGTCATCGTTGAGTTGCTGGCAAGCTTGCAGGTGAGTTGATAGTCATTGTTGAGTTGTTGGCAAGCTTGCAGCTGAGTTGATAGTCACCGTTGAGTTGCTGGCAAGCTTGCGGCTGAGTTGATAGTCACTGTTGAGTTGCTGACAAGCTTGCAGCTGAATTGATAGTCACTGTTGAGTTGCTGAAACTTGCAGCTGAGTTGATAGTCACTGGTGAGTTGCTGACAAGCTTGCGGCTGAGTTGATAGACACTGTTGAGTTTCTGGCAAGCTTGCGGGTGAGTTGATAGTCACTGTTGAGTTGTTGGCAAGCTTGCAGCTTAGTTGATAGTCACCGTTGAGTTGCTGGCAAGCTTGCGGCTGAGTTGATAGTCGCTGTTGAGTTGCTGACAAGCTTGCAGCTGAGTTGATAGTCACTGTTGAGTTGCTGAAGCTTGCAGCTGAGTTTATAGTCGCTGGTGAGTTGCTGACAAGCTTGCGGCTGAGTTGATAGACACTGTTGAGTTTCTGGCAAGCTTGTGGTTGAGTTGCTGGAAAGCTTGTGGCTGAGTTGATAGTCGCTGTTGAGTTGCTGACAAGCTTACAACTGAGTTTATAGCCCCTGTTGAGTTGCTGAAGCTTGCAGCTGAGTTGATAGTCACTGGTGAGTTGCTGGTCCACTCAAGTTTGGTTAAAAGTTAAAACATGTTAATAGGAGAATAACCAACTCCCAGTAAAGTAGAGTTTATAAGATAAAGGGCTACTAACTCAACCTTGCAAGTAAGTGCTCCCAACAGCAGATTAACAACACTGTGTTTACCTAGGAACTTATGAGTGTATATAGGTGTAGGAAACATAATATTGTATGTTACAGTATCCTGGGAACACACTCACACTACAGGATCTACTCACGATGTGTGTGGACGTGGCTCGTGGCTGTCGTTACCTCGAGGAGATGCACTTTGTCCACCGGGATCTGGCTTGCCGCAACTGTCTGGTGTCTTCTAGTGACCCCAGACTCAGGGTTGTGAAAATTGGGGACTTCGGATTGGCCCGGGACATCTACAAGAACGATTACTACAGGAAGGAGGGGGAAGGACTGCTGCCAGTCAGGTGTGTGATGGCTCCCTTGTAGTAAGTTGTGTGATATCCCCCTTAGTCAGTTGTGTGATATTTCCCTTTTAGTCAGGTGTGTGATATTTCCCTTGTAGTCAGGTGTGTGATATTTCCCCTGTAGTCAGGTGTGTGCTATTTCCCTTTTAGTCAGGCGTGTGATATTTCCCTTGTAGTCATGTGTGTGCTATTTCCCTTGTAGTCAGGTGAGTGATATTTCCCTTGTAGTCATATGTGTGATATTTCACTTGATAGTCATGTGTGTGCTATTTCACTTGTAGTCAGGTGAGTGATATTTCCCTTGTAGTCATATGTGTGATATTTCACTTGTAGTCATGTGTGTGCTATTTCCCTTGTAGTCAGGTGAGTGATATTTCCCTTGTAGTCATATGTGTGATATTTCACTTGTAGTCATGTGTGTGCTATTTCCCTTGTAGTCAGGTGAGTGATATTTCACTTGTAGTCAGGTGTGTGCTATTTCCCTTGTAGTCAGGTGTGTGCTATTTCCCTTGTAGTCAGGTGTGTGATATTTCCCTTGTAGTCAGGTGTGTGATATTTCCCTTGTAGTCAGGTGTGTGCTATTTCCCTTGTAGTCATGTGTGTGATATTTCCCTTGTAGTCATGTGTGTGATATTTCCCTTGTAGTCAGGTGAGTGATATTTCACTTGTAGTCAGGTGTGTGCTATTTCCCTTGTAGTCAGGTGTGTGATATTTCACTTGTAGTCATGTGTGTGATATTTCCCTTGTAGTCAGGTGAGTAATATTTCACTTGTAGTCAGGTGTGTGCTATTTCCCTTGTAGTCAGGTGTGTGATATTTCCCTTGTAGTCAGGTGTATGATATTTCCCTTGTAGTCAGGTGTGTGATATTTCCCTTGAAGTCATGTGTTATGTAACCTGGTCTACAGATGGATGGCTCCAGAATCATTGGTTGACGGGGTGTTCACTAGTCAATCGGACATGTGGGCATTTGGAGTACTGGTGTGGGAGATCATGACACTCGGACAACAGCCATACCCCGCCCGGACCAACCTGGAAGTCTTGCACTACGTCCGGACTGGTGGCCGACTGGGGCGACCCAGCAACTGTCCTGAGGAGCTGTGAGTATAACTTGGTTTCGTTCTCAGAACTACCCGAGACCTCCTGATTCTATTCGAGTCTAAAGTGTGCCTTGTACTTCATCTCTAGGAGTTTCCAATCAGCTTGTGTCCCAGCGATAGTCCCCTCGAGACCGTCAATACCTAATAAGTTCTGGTAGTTTATTATAAATATGAATATAACCGTTTGAAAAATCAGCTGTTCTCAGGGCCGAGTGTTGAGAGTTCACCTGCAGGCGTTTTCTTGGGCAGTGCAGTTCCTGACGCTAGTGTTGGTATTTTCCCAAGTTAAGTGTTCTAAGTTGTGTGTTCAGGAAGTGAAATTGTCTGATTCTCACAGGCACCAGCTGATGCTCAAATGCTGGAGCTACAATCCCGAGAGCAGGCCCACGTTCAAGTATTGCCTGGACGTTCTTCTGGAGCTCAAGGACCACGTGAGCCTGAGCGACGTTCAGAACGTCAGCAGGACCGCTAGTGGTGAGTATTCATATTGACTACGTTTGTGGTATATTCTCCATCTTAACCAACCCTTTGAGAAATATTTTCACTCGAGATTTGGAACAAAAATAATTTTTCATCTGGGGAAAAGTACTGCTGATGCATAATTGATTTTGTTAAACTTTTTTTTTTTGTAACACATAAAACTAATTAGTGTAAGGCATGTGAGTGCTGTATGTGCATTTCTTCCGTTTGGGACATGATCCTCTTGGGTAGCCAAATGGTCTAAGGAGTCACTATAGTAATAAACCGGACTGTTGATGACGGGGAGATTGGGGTTCGAATTTATAGTTGGGTGTAGCAAAGTTTTTTTTCTCCCAAAATGGTTTTCCACTCTGCTTCCATGCAAATGCGGGCACACTTCCTTTAATTCAGCTTTCATAATTCCTAAAACATTAGCGTAGTTAGTATATATGTGGGTATAACCTTAACGGGTAGTAAGATGCGGTACTAAAAAAACTAACATTGCATGCCTTACAAACCTTGGTTCTGTTTACTGTCACCAGGTGGCATTGAGAACAGAGGCTTCTTCGAGGACGAGAATCATAATAACAGCTCAGGTGACTAACCACTAACATTACTAACAACATGTGAGTCGAGAACAATTGCCGATGGGGCATCTCAGTTATTCTCTTCATATCCACAATCCTAGGCTAGAAATACATCGGCTGTCGACATGCCACAAGAGTAGTTCTTGCGACTGGGGCCTCAAAATGTATCTGACCAGGTTTGAGCTATGACTTGGCACTCAGGGCAAGAGTCAGGCACGCTCACTATGCCTCACTCTCTGCTGGTTCACTGAAACAACACAAACAGCAGCCCTAATTAACCTGTCTCCATCTTCCTCTAGTCCTTTCAAGGAATCGCAAGTTCCCAACATTATAATACTATCTCTTCACTAGGCTGATAGACAACAAACTGTAAGAACGAGGACCCTTGTTCCTCACACAGTATGGAAGTCAAAGGTCAGGCGGGATGGGAAGCATTCACTGACACTCTTCTGTCACAGACAAACTGTGTTAAACAATAGTTGGTCACTGGTACTTGACTTGTGTCCTTGTTGCAGGGAGCTCCTGGAAGACTGGCAGTGATGCAGGCAGTAGAGATCAGATCCCTATACTGCCCTCCAACGCTCCCGGGGACATTCCCAGGTACAGTACCATTCCAACGTTATAAACCGTTACAAAACTGCATTCTTTCTCGTTCCAAAAAAAGGTTTAAGCGAGGGCTCTTGACCATAAGTAATGGACCAAATGGCTTGAATTCACCACCAATATCAATTTAAACTTTTTTTTAAATCGTGTCACGATAATTACACATGCTTGGTTTTCATGCAGATGTTGGATATTTATGATTGATGAACGATTGTCGCAGGTATCTAGAGCTGCTCTATGACGACAGTGACAATACAACAGTCAGTGACGGCTATGAGATCCCAAGGCCACCACCGCCCAGTGCTGCCGTCAGCAAGACCCCCTCAGCGACAAACACCCTAGACAGGCACAGGACACTGTCCACCTCGTCAACTGTCAGTGACTCATCAATCTCCTACCAGCAAGCACTGCTGGCCAACCCCGAGACTCCGGTCTCCAGAAACATAAAGAGGACCTTGTCTCTAGAGCCGAGGAGGAACGGGGACACAGATGTGTCGACGCTCCAACACCTGTTGTCGGCACAACTGTGCACCTACAGTAATGCCGCGGAGCAACCGTTGCTGGACGCTGCCAAGGTGACCAGTCTGAGTTGTTCCAACAGTTTTAATGTGACGGATGAGCACGTGAGAACATGAGGATATGTGAGGATAGAGGATTTAGTCATACGAGACTGCAGTGTCATAATGCTCCCTACCTGCTCAACTCCTGAACAGGAGACAAGTCGTTAATCACGCCATTTACTATTTCTAAGGAAAGTCAAAGAGTTTTGTTAAGCTTGATACGTTTAAAAAGACAGTGTAGGCTAGTAACAGCATTCAATCATGTAAATTTGAGATTAAAATGGGAAATAATGCGATGAGACTTATATAAGCTACAAAACATCAATTATGTTGTTTTTTTTAATCTCGGAAAAGTATTCTTTGTGTATGTTCCAAGACAATAAACATTGTTTATCAAATGAGATGCTTTCTGGTCGCACAGCAACTCGGGTATATTTCTATGTGGGTGATATTCAGCGCAAGTTGTGTGCAAGTGTGTTAGTAGAGTTATAGTGTCAGTGGAGAGTTCACAAAACCAGAATATAACAGCAGTGCAGTCGTCTCAAATGTTGAACTAACTTTACAACAGTCTGGTCTAAAGAGAGTGCATGATGTCAGTGACAGAGCTTGTTACAAGTGTAGTCCTCGTCCATAGTCCCGTGGCTCTGCTCGCTGGGATAGAACACTCCCGAGCCTTGCCTTGATGTGGCCGCAGCACAGCCAAGTTGTGCTCTCCCTGACATAAGAGACGTGCTCTTGACCTACGAGTAAGCTGACAAGAGTTGCCAAGATTTGGTCTGGCTGAAATAATTCCTGTGTAGATATTTTAACATGTGTGTGGATATGTAATATATTATAAGATTACCAGTAGGGCCAATCTTCAAATGAAAATAACTACTCTTGTAAATACCATATGCTCACTTCTTTGTGGGGGGAGGGGAGTTATCTACAGTGTCACACCATTTTGATACATTATTAGTATGTGTTCTGTCTTACGACAGGTCCATTCCTTTTGTCAGTGAACTTAGACCACCAATGTACCCTGTCCTCTGCCTCCTCCTTCAGCTCCAAGAATTTTCTTCTTTCCTTCAATTCATCTAGTATTTGAATTCTCATTCTTCCTAAGCTCCTCTTTCCCTCAACCTTTCCTTCTATGACGTCGTGTATAAGACGATTCCTTATATGACGTCGTGCAGAAGACGATTCCTTCTATGGATGTGTCCGGTCCAGTTTGTTTGTTCCGAAGAATCACGCCCAAAATTGATCTTTTCTCAGCCATTCTTCTTGAGACGTCTTCATTTGTCACCCTGTCTGTCCACCTGATCTTTCCAAGTGTCTTCTCCACATTTTAAAGCTCTCCAATTATTTCTTTTCCATCTTCCTGAGAGTCCAAGTTTCTGCTCCATTCAGTGCGATGCCCCGGGTAATACTTCATCAGTTTCTTCCTCAGTTCCAAACTCAACTTGCTGGTCAGCAGTAACCTCTTCTTGTTGAAAGCTTCCTTGGCTCCGGTGATCCTCGACTGTATTTCTTTAGTGCAGTAAGCATCCTTTGTCCCAGGTACTTCCCGTGCTCTATGTTATCCTACTCCTGGTTTCCAGTTTTGATTTTCAGCGGCTCTTCATTTTTTTGAACTCACCATCATTTTTGACTTCTCAATGTTGATCTCCATGCCATATATGCTACCTATCTCCAAAAGCCGGTCCATCATTTCCTGCAACTCTTTATTTCTGGCCAGCAATGCCAGGTCATCTGCATCCTCCTATCCTGAAATTATCGCATCCTTCTAGGGCTTCCCTCTCCAGCCACTCGCCATACAAGTTGAACAGACTATTTTTATACATCAAGTTGAATATGAAAAAAACAGATTATCATATGTTAATAGTTAAAATTTGCCATAAAAATAAAATGTATAATATGGTTTACAACTAGCATTTACAAATGTACGACTGTGAACCAACTTTCTCAACCTAAGAATTTTAAGAATATCAAAAATCTATTCTGATGACATTCTTCTTAAATTTCTAATTCGAATGTGCATGAAATTGTCAGATATATTTATATTATTAATAATTTAAGCGTAAATAAAAAGTCTAGATATTTAAAAAAAACTTTCATCTTCGAGGCAGCGTCTATCCTTCTAGTCCTGACAATATTTTGCCTTTCATTTTAATCATTTTACTATGTAATATTGGCTTACAATATCAAAATGAATTTTTAAATATATGTACTTGTGTAAACAACATATTAGAGACCATATCAATCAATCTAACTATATATAATAGGGTTAAGGGCTTGGGGCTGTCCAAAACCTTGAGGATATTCGAGGTTTGAAAAAATATCGGATCCAAAACCCAAATCCTTAAAGACATTTTTTCTTTCTTTTGATTTTTCAATTGAAATTTGTTTGAGAGTTTTAATACAGCTTATTGGCGGATCAGAACCCATTATAATTATAAGAAGAACCTAACAACCAGACCATTAATTTAACACAAAACTGAATGTATGAATGTTATAAAGAATATATTATAAGAAAGAATGTTATCATATAGTTACTATTTGTAATTATAAATCATTCCATTATATTTCTTCTTTTGATTTTTTTTTTCAAGATTCAAATTCACATTTGAATTCAAGGATTAAGTGGAGATTTGGATTTGACCCAACTACAATATATACTATTTTAACCACTTCAAAAAATTTAAGTGGCTCATCGGAAAAGTTATAAAAAATACCAGATGTTAGGAATATTTTTAACCCTGTTATGTCAAGAAGAAAACCCAAGTGAATTAAATTCTGTGTATTATAGATAAATTTTTAGAGATTAAACTAAACTAATAAATTAAATATATATACATTTTTTATTTAACAAATTTGAACTATTTTGTTTACCACAAATTTGAGGGTACTATTGTATTGCTCTTTACTACTCCATCCTTCTCCCTCCCCTTCCTACTAGTCATCTACCAGTACCAACATAACAATGGTCTCTCTGAAAGCAATCAACGTTAGGAATTATTGTGCCGTCAGATCTGCGATTGGCATTTTTATTAAACACCATTCAGTTTATATAGTTATATTATTGATAATTACTCTATTGAGGTAGGGATATGGAAGGAAGCATTTTAGAGGTAGTGTACCCACATTTGCTCGGAAGGAGAGTGGGAAACCACTTAGGAAAAAAAAAAACCTTAGTAGACTCAAGCAGGATTCAAACCATATTCTCCCCATCATCAGTAGGCCAGTAAAAAAAAAATGACACCTTAAGACCATTTGGCCACTGAAGCGGGCAGTATTAATAATCATTTTTCTTATTTGCATTTCAAATCTAAATTAGAGAAAAGCTTTAGAAATATTTTTTTTAGCACCGCATCCTACTACTTGTCCATTCTCTCGTGTACTAATTACCCTGATGAGTAAGGTTGGATTTAAGAGAAAGTGTAAACTGCATTTTCATGGATGAAGAGTGGAAAATAGTTTTGAGATAAACCATCTTCAATACACATGACTTGGGTTCACACCCCGATCTCCCTGTCATCGGAAGTCCAGTCCGTTGCTAGAGTGACGCCTAAGACCATGAGAACACCGAAGCAGGTAACTTTTTAAACAACACGCAACCAGTCTTTCTGACATTCTGGTTGTCAGGTTAATAAAACAATTGATGGCAGTAGCCGAGAGCAGAAGATGTTACTGTCCAAGCTGAAAACGTCAACTCTTCAAGTGGTACTGAAGACACACACACTTTTAGACATTCCATGGACACAAGGAAGGTACAATGGGTGTAGTTTCATAAATGATAGGGATACAATTATCAACAGAACATTCCACAAATAAATTCAATTTATTAACATAATGGACTTGCTTATAAAAATTGTATTTATTAAACCCAATTTTCTCAACAAAAAGAGGAACAGAGTTCCCCCTCGGGGGAGAATGATAAATAATCCCCTCACACGAGAGAGGGAAGGAGCAGAAATGATGAGACACTTTGAAACAAAGTAGATGTATTTACTATTTTACCTTATTCGTTAATTTAAAAATGAGTTGGTTTTTTTGCCAAATAAAACTAATAATTTTGTTATAAGGGGTGAATAAAACAAAGACCTGACACAAAATTTATCAAACAATTTCAAAAATTTGAGGCAAATTACTTGATACTACAAACAAGTGAGCGATGATTTTAGTCGTACACTTGCTTTCTATCCATAACCACTTAACCGCAAGAGTAGACTTTGATAGTGTACAGCGGCTTTATAAGAATTTTCTGGTTCATCTTATGACATAATTATAATATAAATAGGGGCCTATAACATTAGTAAATAAATATTAATATACAAATGCAGCAAAAAATTACCCAACACATTAAAAAAAAGTATCATACAAAATTGATTAATTTGTTTTCAAACTTTATCACACGTTTTAAAATATTTATACATAGGGAAAATCCCTCATGTGTTATAGTACCAAGAGTGCCAAACTTATAAACCTGATACATGGTGAGGTGTGCCAACTATATAACAGAAACTTCCATATGGAAGGAATGGAATATAAAGGACAATGTCAATCTGTTCAAGAGGATCCTAAATCTCTGCCATGGCCCAAGATCTGGAATTATGATAGTTAGGATGATTGCTAATTGTATTTTATTACTATATTTTTAGAATTTCAAGAAAATATCATCATTAATTTCTAATGACATTAGAAGCAAATAAGTTTTATGCTGTTCCAAAATACAAAACGAACATTGTGTATACTTTCTAGTGCTAGAGACAAAAAGAAGACTAACGATTGTCCTGATTAACCTGGATAGTTTTTTCAATAGTTCTGCGTTTGTTCATTCACAATGATCATGTACAACAATAGCAACACTTCCTTGATAGTTAGTTATTACCCATGTAAAATAATTACATGTAACACCAAATAAGTCATCAATTAATCCTGTTGTAATTATGATGGTAAAATTAATTTATTTGGTAAATCCAAGCACAGTTTATACGGTTGAGAAATAGAAGGTTGTAGTGAGCGCTTCTACTCGGGGTTTGGTCCGTCCTGAACGTCCTCGTCCAAACCGTCGTCCTTGCTCTGCTCGTGAAGTAACACATACTCACGCGAACTGTACCCAAACTTTACCACATCTCGCTCGATTAGCTCCACGTATTTCCGCGGTTCGATTTTGACGTTGTTGATAAACGTCCCATTGGAGGACTCCAGGTCAATGATGTAGGGCCGGACGCGCCGGCCTGTGGAACCGTCATCACGGGCGAATGGCAAAAGTCGGTATTGGAGTGC
Source organism: Timema californicum (assembly GCA_902141385.1). Taxonomy (NCBI): domain Eukaryota; kingdom Metazoa; phylum Arthropoda; class Insecta; order Phasmatodea; family Timematidae; genus Timema; species Timema californicum. The sequence continues at coordinate 53,984 of CABFOW010000942.1, forward strand.
GGCGTGCTGTTTAGAGCAGGAGGGATGGTCGATGGGGATGTCTGCCACTCGCCGGTCTTTACCGAACAGGAACGCGCTTTGCCGGTGGATGTGCAGCAGCTGTAAACACTTCTCCCCCTTGAAGGGGTACAATCTCCATCGCTTTTTTGGTTTCCTCGCCTCTGGGGGCTCGCTGTATTTCACTACCACCCCGTTGAAAGTGTTGGTGTCCTCGGCGAGTTTACCTGACAGACCAAAGTCAGGCTTCTGCTTGTCTTGTGATGAAGGCTTGGACTCATCTTTCGGTCCGTCCGAGCGCTTCTTGCCCCACTCAAAGTCGTCCTCACTCGGCTCGATCTTGATAGGTCGGTTATTGTTTGAGGCCTCACCGTCTCGGCGGCGACCTTTCTCTTGGTCTCGCTGATAGCTAGAACAATTATACCGATGGTGAAGATGCACCACCTTAAGATAGCTGGCTCCTATCTTCCAGGGGTCATGCCCTCCTTGCAGGTAGTGCAGTTATAAAGTTAACCAGATGCTCCTTAGAGAGTAATAAGATGGTACATGTTCACCTTCGATATAAAAATATTACTTCAGTCTCGCTCTGAGTCGTCATGAAAATCGTGTTGTACACCAGTTGTGCTATAACACATCAGCGGATAAGGTTCAACCATCTTCACCTCCAACCCCAATTTTGAGTTATAGGGATGGATTATAGCTGTCAATGATATAATTTGGGGTGTGTATGGGACAAGACATTTTTAACTTCAATTAGAGTTTGAATGAGAAGTTTTTTTTAAAGAGTTTAAAGTAATAAAAAGCAATATTTATACTTTAAATATTTCAAGTTAAATTTCTGTAATAAATCCATCTATAAACCAGAAGTATAAAAACAGACTTTTTAGAGGGAATTTTTTTTTTTTCTAAAATAAATTATAAACATACAAATTTGAATTTTTAAATACATTTAATATATCTGTACTTTTTTTAACTAGACAAAAAGAAATATTGAGGTAGTCTATTTGCTATAAAATTATATCTTAAAATTAAATAAAATTAATCAAACTAGGAATTTCTAAGAAAAAATTGAAAATTTCAAGTATCTAATCAAATGTTCCGAGTATTATAAAAAAAATTTAAAGAGTCAAGTCTGTACAGCCACTAAAACTCAATTTGAACTCAAATTTTCATGCACTCATACACCCCTAGAGATACCACAGTTTAACGTTGCGACATCAAGGACTCGTCCTTCTCACCACAAAGGAAACATCACAGTTGGGACAGGGCCTGGGCGAGAGGGTTTGCTCCTCAAACTGTGCTTTTCATCTCTTTCTCTCCAGAAAAATATGTGTACATTTCCTTCAAACTTAACCACTTCAACCTAAGGTTTGGATCAATTTATGAAAGCAATTATCAAATCAAATTTTCCAAGGATATTCAAGGTTTGAGGGGGAAGGGGGGTAATTCTAATTTTACAACAATAACAACAACAAAAACTCTTCAAATGCTTAATCTCAAGTTACTTTAGAGAGGTATTAAGCTGCTTACTAGTGGCTTATCCCAACATAACCTAACTAAAAGGTGCAAAGCCAACATTGTTTACTTACGTCTTACTGCGGGTACTAATTATTCTAATAGTTTTAAGAATAAAGAAAGTTAAATTTATAGGAAGTGTACCCGCATTTGAGTGGAGAAATAGTTGAAAACCATTTTGGAAATTATTATTATTACTAGCACATCTTAATACCTGTTCGGGTTATATGCACTTACGCTAATGTGTAATGGTAGGGTGATTGTGAGATGAAATGAAGGACCTACAGTTTAACGTGGAATCCGAACCACGGTGGAGGCCTGGCATTCTTCACATTCACAAGATGTCTTGTCAGAGGTGAAGGAAGGGTTTAACAATCAGATAAATCTGTGTCGGGACTGAGGATTGAACCCCGAAACCCCAGCAAAGAAATCCAACCCCTAGACCACCAGGTCACCCATTTTGGAAAATACACCTTAATACAGCAGACCGAGATTCGAACCTCGATCTCCTTGTAAAAGCAGTCTGTTTCAGAATTATAAACTATTTCAACATCAGTACATCTGTACATACAGTTCTCAAAAGCACTGCATCATATTATCAATGGGCTTGATTATAGGTCGCACTGAGGCTTTATAAAGGCTGTTTTTTTGGAGTGGGGGGAGGAGTAGTGTGGCTTAATTTCAGGTGAATATGGTATTTATTAGAACTGTCTAACTTGATTCCTGGACACACTCAATTGTTACGTATATCAAAAATATATTTCAATACCCAAATTTTCTTTAAAATAAATTAAAGAACAGTACCGTGCGGTATTTTAAAACCCATCAAAGTGCGAGGAAGTGTAAAGGGGTGAACTACAGGATGTACTATGTACTATGTACTAATATTGACATGCACAGCGGAAATGTGGGTAGAGAAAGAACAGGATACAAGCAGAATTCAAACCTGAGAAATGAGAGGTTAGGAGGAGCCAGTGGAGGAGAGAAGTCACGAGTATGATCATGTGGGAAGAATGAAGGAGGNAGAGGAATACCAAGTGACAGGTGGCTGGAGGAGAGGCCTGGGTCATGGTGGAAGTAAAGGATACGTTGGAGAGGTTTTTGTTCCAAACAGACCAGGCCAGTTGCTGGAAACTGTTTCCATCCTCCGGCCGGGTCATCTTGGTAACTCAGCGCTATCTTTCTGCCTCCTTTTAGCCCACTCTCTGGTCCTTGTTCCTGTACCCTTTGGCTCCAACATTATATTTATTCAACAACTAATAATAATATTTTTTAGCACTGCGTCTTACTAGCCGTTCGAGTTATATGCTTTAAGTACTAATTACACTAATGGATTAGGAATTGGGAAGGTTTAATCAGAGGAAGTGAACCCGCATTTGTGTGGAGGGAGAACACCCGACCGAGATTCGAACCTCGATCTGCCCGTCCTCAGCAGTAGAGCTCAACACGACAAGCGCGTTAGCCAACTACGCTACCGAGGCGGGTTAACAACTAATAAATTTAAAATCAGGGGGTGGGTCAATATGGGGAATGTAAAAGAATCGGAGCCGAGAATAATTGTAAATGAGAAATCTCTAGTCTATTTCTTTAATATGAAAGAGTATGTTCGTGTCAGACCCAATACTGACCTATTTTACAGCTCTAAATTGACAAATGAGGACTTTGATAGAAATTTATTGTAGATGTGCAACCACTATTAATACTTTTAACACTTTTTACAGGAAGCAGAAAAGGTTACCTCCTCTCCCTGCATCAATCACTGCCAATATCCAGAAATGCTGGGGTTATGAGGCCCATTCAGGGGGTACTCCTTGAGACCTTATCTAAATAAATGCCCTCTCTCAACACATTACCCAAAGTTCCTCGACTCCTTTCAGCCCCCTTTAATATTTTATTTCTCTCCTACTTTTACCTAAGTATTGTACAAGTTGTGCAGAAGTTTGCTGGTATTTATTAGTGTCAAGGTCCGTCTATTTTTAAATGAGCTTGTCACGGTTAAGTGGTAAATAGATGTTTGTTGCAACAGTCCTTATTACAAACGGCTCTCAAAGGTTACATCTTTACAAAGGCATGAATATGATTGAGTGGCAATCTAACATCTGAAATAAATATTCCATTATTGACTCACCCCTGTCGGTCCCTGGGACGTTGCTGGCGCTCGTTTGAGTGGTCTCTGGGGTGTTGTTGATGCTCATTTGAGTGGTCCCTAGTACGTTGCTGGCGTTCATTGGAGTGTTCCTCTCGTACCCTGCGTAGTTCCTCCTGCTTTCGTTCGTCCAGCTTTCCTTCCTGCTTATACTCCGCTGAACGACCCTCAAGACGCTTTGGCTTGTTTGGTCGTTCTTCTTGCCTGCGCTCATCCAAATGTTCCTCCTGTCTGCGTTCAGGCAAACGCTTTTCCTGACGCCTGGGCCTATCCGGACGCTCTTCACGTTGCCGGAGTTTGTCCTGACGCTCTTCATGGTGCTTGCGCTCATACAGGCGATCCTCCCGTTGCACAGGTTCTTCCGAATGATCCTCCTTGAACCTGCGTTGTTCCCCGTTAGAAGCGTGGTAGTGCCGGCTGGACACAACAAGATGACGACACGTCAACATGCTTGACACACTGCTTACATTGACAATTCACTCATCTTTAATGGACAAGAGCTTGATTCACACGCTCGCCGAAAAATAAAAAGCAGAATCTGCGCAGTAATTCACACACTTTAAGTTGACCCACGATGCATTGCAACAATTTAAAACAGCTAATTATCAACATATTTTATTTCCTCGTGGATAAACATATATTTTAGATCATTTTCCCAATGGTTGTTTACAAATCATAATGCTGTGCCATTTAACAAGTTATTTCAAATCTCACCACAACGGCCAACAAAGCTGTCTGCTAGCTTTTGGCTGTAGAGCGCATACGTTGTCAAATGCTAATGCACACTAATTTGAGATGGTTGGTTTTTAGATTCAATTGGTTCTTATGTGCCAAACATCTCGAGCAGAGCGGACCAAGTAGGAAATAGTTGAACTTCAGCAAAAAAGCTCACACCGATTAAGCGGAAAACTTGTGATTGACTTGGAGCGTGTTACATGATCACGTTTATGTTCTGCGCTAGTTTTTCGGTGAACGTGTGAATCCACAGTAAGATATCAGTACAAATTTTGAACAAAAGCCTAGGCTCAGTAATTACCTAAAAGGCCATCCAGTGCTCAATTGAGAAGACCAAGTTCAATCAAAGCTGAAGAATTAGAAGCTAGCTAAGCTCATTGCTGAACATTAAGAAACTAGCTAAGTTAAAGGCAAGAATTGTACAAAGCTTCAAATTTAGTACCGTAAGTGAATAAAAGTGTACCCTCCTTACCAAACACCCTTTCTAATTGACACAGGCCTGGATTTAAGACAGTAAAAGCTTACAAATTCCAATAATTTGAATAGAAAAACACACAAGAGGATGCAAAGACTTTTTGTTTCCAAATCACCGAAGCTTTGTTAAGCCATATTGGTACTTACAACAAAACACCTAAGCTCAAGCCGCCAAGATTGACAGCTCTGAGCTGTAATAGATATATATTTGTGCACTCACCCTGGTCTTGTGTCGGCAACAGGGACTTCCCTGTCTCGTCCTCTACCTTCTTGCGCCACCCACTCGTACCCAGAGTCTTGGGATTCCTGTTTCACCCTCACTTCTTCTTTCCTGCGGCTACACTTGCGGTGGTCCTTGGTGTGCCGATGTTTGTGGTGCCGACGGTGTGGGCGAGGATCAGGCTCGTCTCGTACCGGTCCGGACCTGTGTCTCTTTCTCGGCATCTCCTCCTCCGGCTCTTCCTCGGAAAGGGACAGCGACGACAAGGTGGTCTCGGATTGTTCTTGGTCTGAACTGGAGTCTTCACTGTCGGGCTCAGGGGAGTTGTGTTTCCTCTTGGGCTTCCTTTGGCGGACTTTAGAGCCCATCTTCGGACAATATTAGGCTGAGGATGAAACAATTAGGTATCTTGACATTAAGTCTAAGCATGTAGGTGATGTTTGAAAAATGTTTTGAAAATCTTTCAGCTCTAAGAAATAGTTATCAATTTGTCAATCTTGGTGGTCTTAAGATTAAAGTGCTGGCCTCATGACTCGATGTTTGCGAGTTCAAACCCAGCTAAGGTCGATGAATTTTTCCTGAGCAATAAAAATTCATAGCACAACTTCCTATGGAGGGAAAGTAAGGCCTTCGGTTGTGCAATGTAAAATAACCTGAAAGGTATGTAAAAATACCTACCTTTCCCAGCAAAATTGGCAGGTACTTTCACTCTTGCTCAAAGAAATTCTCATATGCTGATATAAGCAGTCTGTTTAGAAATACCTCACATAGAAAAAAAAAATGAATCTATAAGTCATTCACGAGCTAAGTTTACCTGGATGTCAGCTCGAAATGTTACTAGAAGTAATCCCTAAAATATCACTACGCCAACAGCTGACATCTATCACTTTGGATGACTGTAATGAAAAAAGATGGTAATATATTAATGTGATAGTTAACAACAATGATTTAGGCCAATATTATTTATATATTTATTTGAGGTCGGACACAAAGTTTATTTATAGTTTTATTCCATTTAAAAAAATATTCACACCACTTTCACAAAAATTTCTAACGAACATAGCCTCAAAATGGCGACTGACATCCAAACCATATGATTGAACATAACGATAAACAAGTTTTTTTTACAATGATGCAGACACGCAGTTGATGAAAATATATTATTCAATTAAATATTTCAAAATACGATAAAATAATCATAAAATCATTTAATGTATGTAAAAAAATGACAACAATTTTCTTTTTTTCAAGTAAATACGATGCCTGTATTAAAAGGTATTGATGTGTGCACTATATTACACAAAATCAGTAACGCTCCAAAACAAAAAATAAATACTTTTAATTATGTTTAAAATATTGTTTTGAGTTGGATAAAAAGAAATTTAAAAAAATTAAATAGTATGAGAAAACTTAAGTTTACGTTATTTTAAAAGTAATATATAACAGGTAATTAAAGATCTTTACATTTATAAAAAAACTGTGATCGTTTACAAGTGTTGGCAACCCAAAACCTAAACATATAATTTTCGAACTGTCATCCAGGTAAAAACCTATCATGAACAGAATTTACCCACCCATAACCATGTTTATACGTAAATGAGCTGTCACCCCCTTCTTAGTTGCAATCTACGCACAGTAGTTTCTCTTCATTTGAATAAATGAGACCAATGCATTGAAGGCGGAATTCCCAGAGTTTTTTGATAGTTATGAGAAATTTAATAATTTTGACCATTTGTACACACAATCAATGCAAATTTCAAGAGAAAAATTAATATCCTAGCATAACTTAATTCACTACAGTTAGAAAGAGGCTAAAAAAACTCACCTGATTCACTCGAAAACATTTGCCCATTTTCTTAGCACATCTTACTTAAACACGTTTTATTGATTAAAAAAATATTTGTGATTATAAAATATCGATGTTTTCCCTTAATTGATGTTTTTCTTTCGGTGTCCATCCTTACCACATAGGCCCTACAATTCTTAGATACCTCAATCCACCCACATTTACCTTGCTCTCGTGTTTGTCCTGACAAACCCATCTTATACATATTAAAATTCTTCTGTGAACAAGGTGATTTTTTTCTTTAAAAAAATTAAACTATATAAACTTAGAATTATTTTACAGTATTAATTTGGTTAGCATTGGATATTTGCTTATGTTGTGTGCATATATGGTTAAACAAATATTAAATTTATAACCAGGTCGATACGATACTTAAAAACAATATTAAATAAACCCACCCGCATGCGCTTTACCCGAGTATTAGCTTTCGTAAATAAGTAGGCTACCTATTTGGTGAAGCGTTGGCGCAAACGTTATTAGAAGTAAAGTACTGAGTATTAAAACGCATTCTTATAGGCTAAATAGAATATTGTCAAAACAGTACGACTTGTGTACCCATGAAGATACATGATAAGTTTACATATGGTACAGATATTATGAATATTTATTGTTAATAGAATTTAATTAACTAGATCCTTACCTTTTAAAATTTAGAAACAAATATATTCAGTAACGTATGCAACAATTCATATGAGATCATGAATGTTTGATATCAAATATTATAGAAAATTAAACTATGTTTATTGTCAGTTAATCGTAAATGCCAGATAGCATTTTATTAACCTTATTTGATAAATAAAAAGTGTATTTCCAGAGAAATCGAAAAAGATGGATGCCAATTGCAAGATAAAAGTCAATGAATGACCACTTACTAACAAAATGGCGTAATACCAAAGATAATTAATAAAAACCTGCGGGTTAGTTTCAAAAATAAATAGATAGGTCATTAATTATATAATTTATTATTTAAATTTTATTTATAGTATGGTATAATTTTACACGGGATGGATAATTTGCTATTGTTGAGATTCATATATATCTGCCAAATCAGGCCTGTACTGTAACATGTCATGTAACCAGTAATGGAATGCTCGTGGTTGGGATAAGGAACGAAAGCTCAAAGAACATTTATTGAACCTTCCAGAGATCCTACCTGTTTAACAGACATTTGGCAGTGATTCAGAAGCGTATTTGTTGTGAGGGTCCTGGTTAAAGATGAGTTCCCAAGAGGAAACCTTATCGATGATTCTGGCCAGTGGTGCCACTTTAAAAATAGTAAACTAAATATAATTTTTAAATACGATAGTGGTGCATTGGGCTATATAAAAAAAATGGGCCGGCTTAAAACTCCTCTATATATCACCCCTACAGGAACTGCATGGCTACTTCTAAGAAACAGCATTGTTACTCTCGTTTTTGTATGGTCAAGCTCCTCTACAATCCTCGGCCCCGGCACAGATTTATCTGATTGCCAAACCCTTTCTTCATCTCTTGCAAGACGTGTATTAATCACAACTAGTGAATGTGTGGAATGCCAGGCCTCCGCCGTGGTTTGGATCCCACGTAAAACTGTAGGTCCTCCATTTCATTTAACAATCACCCTACCATTGCACATTAGCATAAGTGCGTCTAGATATATTCTGAAAATTGAAAAATGACAGCTGGACACGAGAATCGAACCAAGGGCATTTAGCTTAGTACGCCAATGCTCTACCCACTGAGCTATCCAAAAATAGTTCCGTGTCCATGGTAATTTTTCACTCATATTTTAAAGCAAAGTATATGGTAAACGTTCGGAAATCGTAGCTACACATATGTTATCAATTAAGATCACGAGCTATCAGATAACGCAGCCACCTTCGACTACAATAAATTGGGTTTACCAAAATATGGTATTTTACTTGGCGACCCATTCTTCTATTTAAAATAAATTCTCAATGTAGCCCTTCAGCCCAAAACTTCGCCCGGGCCTGGTATTGAGGAAAGAAAAGAAAGACAGCCATATGAGAGTAATATTTTAATTGTATTTTATTTATGAACTAAAGTGCATCAAGTATGTTATAATATGTAACTAAAGAAATAAATGTGATAGAATGAAGCTCAAATAAAAGTAAAACACATATTTACAAATTCTTCATTATCTCAATGTCCCACAGCAGTTTCCTCAGGAGATAAAATACTTCACAGGAATTTAGATTCAGTTGTACCAAACTATATGTTGAATGGGTGTGTGTGGCTTCAAAAGTTTCATCTTTGCTTTGAATATTTGTTCGCCTTGACTTCGGTTTGAAATTTAAATTCTGTATTCGACAACTACGAAGCTTCGCCAAAAAGAACATTTAATGTTAAAGCACATGTTTATGTTTATTTTTTCATTTTCTGCTGATATTTTCATCACAAATTATTGTTCACATAAAATACTTATCTAATAGAATTCATTTATAATATTAAGATGAAATATATTAATTAAATTTGAAATATAATATTTTGATTAGCTATATTTAAAACCTAAATTAACAAATTTATTCAAAGTATTATATTTTTATCCAATATTAAATATTATTTCTTAAATATTCAAACTTCAATTAGGCTTAAGATAGATTTAATATCATTTAATTCAACTTCCCTCTGAATCCACAAAAATGGACTTCATGCACACCTACAGTTCTATATTGTTGATCCATGTTTCACATAATGTGGCATACTATATTTTTATATTTCTAAAAGTAGCCATCCCCCTCGCATTAGTCCACTCCCCTCCCATCATGTGCTTCACAAACCTGGCGGGAGAATATAAAGCTCTAATACTACTTATTGGTGGGTTAGAACCAATTATATTGTAGGATGGACTTAAAAACCAGGTCCCAGATCAGTAATTTAACACTGACTACATGTATGAATGTAATAATGTATGGATTATGTGAAAAAAATGTTAACATTTAGTTACTGTTTGTATTTTTATAATTCCATTAGATTTCCAGTTTCTCTATTGTTTTACATTTTTTACAAAATTTAGATTGGCGATTTGGATTCGTAAAATAGTTGATTTGAACCAATTCGAAAAAATAGTTTGACACATTATATAAAAACAGTAGAAACCAAGCTTTTGTTTCTTTTGGAAAGCTTTGCATTTAGTCACAATGTATAATTTTGTGTGATGGTCAGTCGGGTTTTACATAATTTTCCTCTTGTTTTTCTGTTGCCTCAACAATTTTCTACCTACTTCGATCTAAGGCGTTACTCTTGCAATAGATTGGACCACCGATAATGGGGAGATCGTGTTTGGAATCTCGGTCAGGGGAACCGAGTGTGGGGTTTTCTGCTCTCCCTCCATGCAAATGCAAGTACATTTCCTCTAAATTCAACCTTCCTTATCCCATTTGTGTCATCACCACACTAGCTTCTAAACTAAGTGTGCTGGCTATCCCTCACATTGTAAATCATGACCTACCCCAAACAACCTTTCCCTCTGTTTATGAACTATGGATGGCTCGACTGGTAGGTCATGTGTGTGGAATGCTCAGGTACAGTAAACATTAGAAGCTTCTAGAACATCACGTATCGTGTCTTGCAATTGACCCATAATGCCGCATGCATGCTGTGTTCTGCATCACTTTGTTAAATCCATATAAAGGATCCTTCAAACTTCCAATACTTCACCGTATTCGAGATTATGAAATGGTTTTTTAAAAATATTTCTTCATATCTCGAGTTTTTTTAAACAGCTCTGATACTGTTAATTGGTCGTTCAGCTCCTACACAATTATATTACAAACTTAGCAACCAGACACCAGACCATTAATTCATCATTTATATTTTATATTTCTCTTATGTCCATCTGTTTTTTCCAAGAGTCGTATTAAAATTCTAAATTCATAGGATTAAAGCCAACTCAGTATTTCTCGCAGCTTAATTTAACAATTTCTTTCTAATCCTTGCATAAAGTGCTTTATTGTGTAACGTTCTCCATTCTTCATTTGTCCCAACTGCTTTGTTCTCAAAAGCCACATTAGCAGGATTAAAATATGTACGGCCCGGGTGGGAAGAGGAATTGAACATTGAAGGCGAAAGAAAAACCAAAGTTTAACCAACAGTCCTGGGTTCGATTCCTATTTTACCCAAGTCTGTGTTCGAATTATATAAACTCTAAAGCATCTCACTTGTGTTGGACAGGCCTGTCTGAAACAGAGAAATCGGGGTTCAAACCCCGGTTGGGTCTAGTGAGGGTGGTTTTTCATAAATGGTTTCCCAATCTTCTTTCATGCAAGTGCGGGTACATTTCCTAGAAAATGCTTCTTTCTTCATCCCTATCACAAGATTAGCTATATATGACCTGATTCAATGGTCACGTGGTCTAATTCTCTACTCCCTGAGTAGGCTGGACTGCCGATGATGGGGAAATCAGAGTTCGAATCTCGGTCAGATGTACTAAGGGTGGTTTTTACAAAATGCTTTTCCATTATTCCTTCACACTAATGCGGGTATACTTCCTCTAAGTATAACCTACCAAATTCCTAAAATCATTAACATAATTAATACATGAGCATATAAACTGAACTATTAGTAAAACACGACGATAAAAAATACAAAAGATTAGTATGTTCAGGTGTAACTTTTCAACATATGTGTGAAGTAGTTTTTAGTAGAAAAGGGTGGTACAAGTGTTCCTTGTGTTCTAGATGACTCCACTTTCTGAGTAGTTCTCTTTCTCTAAAACTCATCACTGCGCCAATATTTGCGCTAGAGACATAATTTTCGGCCAAGCCAGTAATCGAACCCGTCACCCATAGCTCAGTAGACAGACACGCTAACTGGGGTGTGGGTAGTAGACCTAAAAAAACACAAAAAGTCCTTATGAACATGATTATATCTTATGTCCAGTAGTTCCGAAAAAGAGTGTATTTTATTATTTATGTCTTGGTTGACAAATATTTCTAATCATCACATGACACACGCGTTATTAGTTGGAGTAGGTACTTTTAACCGAGTCAGAGAAGGTTGCTTATGTTCCGTTTTGAAGACATTTTCCAATTCTGTGTCGAGTAAAATGAGGAGAGAGAAGAGAGGAGTAGGACTTTTTCACTCTTTCGTCACTAAAGGACAGTTTTGATACCTGGACTAAGTTAATTTAACATCCTTTGTGAGGGCTTGCAATCGGTAGGCTGAAGACTCAACGTATTACCTCCTTCTTTCTTCTACTCTTATTTAACATTATTCCACCCACTTCGGTGGTCGCATGGCCTAAAGTGTTAGTGTTATTAGAACGTCCTCCTAAAGTGTTGCAGTATTTGTCTCGCATGGTGAGCCTAGCCGTGGAGCTGCAGTGTATTGTACAACCTGTGTGTGTTTTAGCTAACTTTATTAAAATATAAAATGTTTCTCTGTCCTGTTTTCAATCGGAATTACTATGTCTGTTAACAAACATCCACTTATAGTTTTATTAGAGTATGCAATAAAAAAACAACTTACAAACTTACTTGAATAATAATCTAAATATTGTGCATATATTATATATATATTAAATATTTATGTTTCTTTCGCGTCAATCTAGTACAACTTGTCCAATTTAAATTCACTTAGAATTGAATTTTATTTTTCTTAATATCCAATAATTTGATAATATATGGCATCTTCATCATTGAAAATATTGAAGTGTGTGTATAAATGTATGTTAATAATTTTTAATTTAATTTGTGCTTCATTTTATACAACATTTGTAATTATTCTGTTTTGGACCCCTCTCATATATTTAATAAGTCATGGATGAAGGTATTTTTATTCAATAAACTGTATGTAAAATATCCTTTTATGACTTCAGCCATGGAGAGTGACACGCTTTTCAGAAATAATGTCAATATATTACACCACTTTCATTTAAAAGATAAACTCCGTAGTATTTAGCAAAAGCTTGTGACTCGTTGGCTTCCTCTACCCAATAGAAAGCCAGCCTTCACAACACCTGTCACCAGGACTCTTTTTATTATATAGTTTTGACACTGGGGACAAGGGGTCAAAGAAGCAAGAGGTAGGTCATATATAAGCCGTTTGTGCGTATAAATATATAGCAGTAACACAGAAAAGCAGTAACAATAATATTAGTTAGTAGTGATAAACATAACTTTGTAATAGTAGTGCTGGTGATATATTAAGCAGTAACATAAATCAGCACAGCACACCGCATCCAGAGCGCGGAACTTGTAATATTACAGAACAACAATTTTAACCAAAACTGTATTACATAATATCACATCTTCAGTGCTGAAGGTGTAATCATATAAATAAGTTGTGTGCAACATTAAAAGTCTTGTTTATTTTATAAGATTAATTATCAGAAATAATCAGATCAAGTAACCGTGGGCAAGTGCGCAATAAAACATAATTGCATCATCAACTCCGTAAAAACCAACATCATTATAAGGTTGTGTTCAACCACAAGGCATCTCAATATTAATCCAGTATCAACATAATTGGCGCCGTGTCGCGGGGCATCATTAGTATATAAATACCGAGAACACAATAGTTGGCGTTCATCGTGTGGCATATATATTTCAATAAATATCTTCATAATTGACTCCAAATCGCGGGGAAACAACACCATATTATCATACATTCTATCAGAATATATATAATCATGACACATTGCACGATGCTTAGTGCACTTTATTAATTCATAAATGGTTTTTTAAAACAATTTCTCTTCTAACATTGTTTGTTGTTTTTTAAACCGTACATTTTATCTAATACAAAAACTATGGTTTCATTTGTTTTAATATATTTGTTGAAGTTCCTGTATTTGTAAAATATCTTTGTTATTATCTGTGAAAATGTTGCTCTGTGGCGATGAAGAAGAATGTGTCCATGTGTCACTGAGTTTGTCTCAAGACTGAGAAATAAGAGTAGGACGTCTGTAGAAGCTGTGGGAATATAAACACATCTTTATTTAATGATAATTAATAACATTCACAAATGTGATCATGAAAAAAAAGGTTTAATGAATATTCTAATCATGTTTTTTTTTTTTAAATAAACTTACACTCATAAACATCTTTAGCGATAGAGGTCCAAACATCCCTGCTGTGATAGTTACTGGCTTCTGGGACCTCCTGATGATATTTTGAATGCAGAACTTAAATGCAGGAGAAGCGTTGTACCACTGGCATCCGAAGGCCACTTCTGTTATTTTATAACTCTGGAAATAACCAACAGTAAATATTGTATATTAATTCTTTTTATATACATTCAACAGTAAACATGTCTGTGACCTGGCGGTCTAGGGGTAAGGTGTCAGACTTCTGTGCTGGCGGCCGGGGTTCAATCCTCGGTCCTGGCACAGATTTATACCAGGCCTCCACCGTGGTTCGGATTCCACGTTAAACTGTAGATCCTTCATTTCATCTCACAATCACCCCACCATTACACATTAACGTAAGTGCGTACAACCCGAACGGGTAGTAAGGCTTGGTGCTAGTAATAATAATAATAGTAGTAACTTAAACATGTGGAGGAAAGTTTAAAAAATGAAGCTTAATGTGTATATAGTCCTAACAGGTACTAAGGAGTGGGGGAAAACACGCTTTTGAAACCTCTTTAAAATTGTATGAAGTGACAATTTTGGATAGCAACTAAATAAATTTACACAACAAAAAGGATGAAGGTCTGTTAATTAGATTAATTTTATTTGCTTAAGTGTATGTTACTTTACTTAATATATTATATGCCTTATCGTTATTCATAATAAATAAACAAACTTTTATGTGAAGAAACTTTTAAAAAACAAACACATTTTGTTTTCTGCCAACAGTGATAATGTTTTACTATATTTTCATTGTTATTTCTTGGGTATTGATATCTGTTAAAAATTACAGTTGCAGATAACATGACTTGATGTATGGATATATGAAATGGGATCTAGTAACATTTCTAGCTGTCAGATAAGGTCCTTCCTTTGAAAGTAGATCTAGTTATGTTTCTAGCTGTCACATAAAGTCCTTCCTTTGAAAGTAGATCTAGTTACTTTTCTAGGTGTCACATAAGGTCCTTCCTTTGAAAGTAGATCTAGTTACGTTTCTAGCTGTCACATAAGGTCCTTCCTTTGAAAGTAGATCTAGTAATGTTTCTAGCTGTCACATAAGGTCCTTCCTTTGAAAGTAGATCTAGTTAAATAAGGTCCTTCCTTTGAAAATAGATCTAGTAACATTTCTAGCTGTCAGATAAGGTCCTTCCTTTGAAAGTAGATCTAGTAACGTTTCTAGCTGTCACATAAGGTCCTTCCTTTGTAAACTGGACTGTCCCTAGTTACTGTGTGTATATGGTGTACACACAGTTTGACCAAATGTTTTTTTGCTAGGAGATAGGGGGCTGTTACCTCAACTGTTATTTTGTCAGCGGACCAGCAGAGAAGTCCCAGTTGGGACACTAGACACAGCAGAAACAGCACTGTAGACATGAACTGACCGCTGGCTGGAGACAGCTGACAAACATAAACAAAATAAAGTCAGCGGAAGTTGAAATGTTTAAATAGAGCAATGAAAGACAATGCTACCAAAACAAGCCAAACAAACTTCTCGTTTTTAAAAGTTCTGTGAACCATGTCTGTGTAGCTTAAGAGGAAATGTAACCCGCATTTATGTGGAGGGAAAGTGGTTGAACCACTCTTGGTACATCCAACCGAAATTTGAACCCAGATCTCTGGGTAATCGCCAGTCCAGACTATTGTGAACGTACACAATAGAAGAATAAAAATAATTAAAGCATACAATTTTAACATTGTTTTTAAAAACATTATTTTTGGTTTTTGGTCAAAACAATGTATTTTTTACTCAAATATTTATTGAAAAAAAAAAAGATATTTGAGCATATAAATTAAACCTCAAGACCTTTAACTTAGTGCTCAACCACTGAGCTATCCAGGTCTGCCCCACGACCCGGAGGAGTCTGCAATGGATGTGTTGGTTCGTTGAATCTGATATTTTTTCATATCCTCGACATTCATTCAGGATTTTAGAAGATTTGAAGAAGTCAATAAACCCAATTGTGTTGCGAGATATAAACAGCAGTTGCCGTACCTGTATTGCTTGGAAGCCGACGAAGCAGAGTGTGATGGAGATCATGAGATAATGCCAGTACAGAGAAGGGCTGAGCAGTTGCTTCATCTTCTCGGACATGCTGAAAACAAATTGAAGATTATCACAACCGAGGGAACTGTGGGTTCACAGAGAAAACCTTCATCTTAGCTCTCTCTTGGTTAACTGTTGCCAAATATCCTCGATCTCAGTTATTTTGGAAGATAGTGTGCTGGGGTGAGAAGGGTTACTGGCAACTTTGATGATCCAGTGTTGCCAAACTCGTCTTATATTTAATATAAGATTGAACACAATATAACAAGAGAATGACTATGCTGTTTTCTAATAATAGCCACGCAAGTTCCCTCAGAGATGATATCCAGTGTATTAGACAAGTTATTAGAATCAACCATTGCTGGATTGCTTCGATTGTTCACTGGTTAAATCTCATTTTCAAGTAAAAATTTAGCTATCAAAACTATTATTTCAAACAAACATGACTTTTAAAAGTGATTGTGTACAAATATAAAATTACACATCCAATCAGAGGTTTGAATCTCAGTCGAATTACTGAGGGTGACTTTTGCTATGGTTTCACTCTCTCCCTCCACGCAAACATTGGTACATTTATTTCTATAAATTTATACTTCCTCACCCCCAAATAAATCATGCAAATACATGTCCAACCCGAGAAGTTAGTTATTACACAATACACGGAAAAATCTAACTTGGTGATTATATTTTCTCAATGCTTATCTATCGCAAAGCGTTTTATCACAGTAATATTGGAAAGTAAATATTGGTAGTTTTTTTTTAACTTACTCAAGCAGTGACTGATGGTACTGAATGCAGTCTATCAAATTAGGTACCCAGGAGCTATAGTGTTTTGTTGAAAGTGTATTCAAAAGATTATCGTTGTGTTTAGTAGTACCTTGTTTCATATCTTTTGCGCTTTTTCTTGAGATCGGAAAATGATCTATAGTTGCATTGTTTGTATTTAGGTTTTTCAGGTGTTCAACGTCGTCTTGGTCCACGTCCAAATGACTTAATGTTTCATTCAGAATCTCGAACTGAACACTTAGAGCGGCCATTAAAGTGAAATAAAACACATCGATGGATGCACAAATCATAGTGCAATAAAACATCCCCAAAGTTTGATGAACGAACACGATGATCTCATTGACGGCATTTGTCGTGTCAAAGGGGAAGTAGGCGTTTAGGATCATGTTTGGAGGAGGGGCCGAACTGGAATTGGTAAAATTATTTTCCAAGTAGTCTCTGAACTGAAGTATATTTATGAGACCATTTCCGATGTACAGTACATCTGTGAACCCAAATAAAATGTAATATATATATGTCATTACCTTTGTGTGGTGTAGGTACTTTTCTATAATACCCAATTTTATCGCATTTTGATCTTCGACCAACTGCAGAAAGTTGTGTTCCAAAGATTCAATCAAACACCTTATATCGCCGATCTTTCCCAGTAGCGTCGCCAACTTCCCAAACACGATGAAGCCAATTAGAAACGCACTCAAGCTGTAAACCAAATCTTCTGTGTTGTCCATCTCGATGATAAGCTTAGTTAATATCATCATCAAGTACAGAAGAGTGTGGGAGATTACGCCAACGCTGTACACGCTGTGAATACCCTTCTTCCATTTCGGGGCCTCTGTGCTATAAAGGGGCCAAACACCCCAGCATCTAGCTAGACGTAAGATTAGAGAGAAAAAGAGATTCAGATTAACGTGAGAAAGTGGCCTGCCTTTCAACATGATGAGGCGGTAATATTTACAGGTTCGGTGTCGATTCCTTTATATACAGACCTTCTAGCTATGAGTTGTACAGAAAACAAAGTTTGATGCAAAATATTTTCACCATACATTTTGTATTTTGACAAGACAAAAGTAGTTTTTAAATTATTATGCTTCATTAATGTATAACCTCAAGTACATATTTGTTTCCTTAGAGGAATTCTTGTGAAACTATATAATTAAGAACTTAAAATGAAGCAGAATAGGAAAACACACTTTACAAGATTTTGAGTTCACGGTATGATTTAATAATCGTTTTTCTTCAAAGAGAATTAAACTTTTGAACAACCCACTTTTAGAAATGTTTGTGTTAACTCCTTTTTAATAAAGTATTTATTTTCACTGTTGAACTAAATTATTATTTTGTTTCAACTGTTTATTTCAAACAAGTAAAAGGCTAATAAAGGATTGTGTAACTTTCTTGATTTAAAAGATAAATCTGCCTTCGTTTATAAAATTGATGATTTGCTCTCTGCATCCAATAGCACTAAAGTATTACATTGAGATTGACTGCTATCGATACGGAAGTCAGGGTTTGAATCGTGGCTGAGTAGGGTCTGGTGATTTTTTTTCATCCTAGTTTTTTAAAATTTCCTTTCTCTTTCTACCCCACCTCCCCATCTTAAGGGTTTGCCTACAACCACTTGATATATACCAGTGTCTTAAGTTGTAACCACCAGAGACATAGCGGTGTCTCAGGCTGTAACAACCGGAGACATAGCAGTGTCTTAGGTTGTAAATACCAGAGACCTAACAATGTTGGCTACTGCCACGTTCCGTGTCACCAGACACAGCCTTAAAATTATCCTAAACACGTATATTTTTTATTTATATATTTTAAAGTTCCCATTTTAAATCCAAAGATAACAGTTTTTTTAATATGTCTTGCAATTATCATTTGGGCACAGTTTCCTAAAATTATATTATTCAAACCAAATTGAAATAAACATTTTTAAATGGTATTGCAGTGGCGGCTCATAGCTAAAATTAGTGGGGGTGCTGCTCCAGCAAGTTTTTAGCCTTTGTTTTAAAATTGTGTAAAAGGAAAAAGAAAATTTATTCAGGAACTTGATAAAATCTTAACAAAAAAAACCCAAACTTTTTTACTTAATTTAACTTAAATTGTTACAGTTCAAGCTTGATATATTCATTTAAAAATGAAATCCATTTATCTTATTTTAATTTGTGCAAAAAGTTGAATAATTTTCTCCTTGATCTCTGGATAACGATTGAGGAAATTTTTTTCCATTAAAAGTACTTCATGTGCATTAAGTCTTTCTGTTAAAAGAACCAAAAAAAACCCGAATCAAATAGATTATTTTTCTGCTTCCAGTTATTCTAATTCTACACTCTTCTACACTTTATCACATTCAAGAATATGGTACACGGTTTTTAAGCACAACACACGTTGAGTAAAAAAAACACTTCCTTCCACCATCACGCCAGAGCCGGCACTGCGGGAGCAACAATGCTCTCTCTACCTGGCAGTCCCACCTTCCTCCCTACCCCTCTCCTATGTGCACATACGCACAACAGTCAAATACCACGTCACTGGCACTGTGAAGCGCACAGTTCCACACAAAGATTTTTGTATCTTTATTATAAACTGGGGGATAGTTACTGAATTACTGACATTAAGCTTAAGGAATATATATTGAACTACAAAAATAAAGAAAGAATTAAAGAAAAAAGGACTGATTATATTTAATGTTATCGATAATATAAAGTGGAAATAGGGGGTGCTGCAGTTCCGCAGTGCCTATACACGAGCCGCCACTGTGGTATTTTATAACACTGGTGAAATTTTAGGTTTATAAAAACATTTTGTGCCAAAGCTTTTAGAAGAAAAATCTATGTATAGAATCTTTCCGTTTTAAAAACTCATATTTTACTAAAGTTTGCTCAAAATTATACGATTTAGAATACCATCAAAATAAAACAGACTTTATCCAAATTTCAAATTAAATAAATGAATTAATAAAATAATAAATTGTCTAGGTAGTAGTACCTATGAAAAACAAAAAACACAAAACAAATCTAACACAGACTTAACAGATCTTTAGAGTTTAATGTTAACTTGATCTGTAATACAACATATGCTAAGCTATAGGAAGACAAACTAATTATTAAAAACAGGTCAAATTTTGGAACTTTAAATAGTAGATACATCTTTAAACTCCACACCAAAGCCCAATTAGGCCTAACATACTTTACTATTATTAAAAAAATATGACGTAGGCCTATTTGGCTGTCTTCATTTTAAAGTAGGTCTAATCATTGTTAACTGGATGTCAGCAATGGCATATTCAAATTCCTCAAAGTGGTGCGCTACTTTTCCATTATCTTTAGATTGAATAGAACAATTTGCTGTAATAAGGGCGACCAAAACATCACAATAATGATTATGTGTTCTGTCTTATGACAGGTCCATTCTCCTTTGTCAGTGAATGCCAATGCCAACTAACACAACTACAAAACACAGGCACCGACTAATGTAAATTGGAGGGGGGGGGAGGGGCAGGACCAATTTTATGCCAAAAATATTAGATTTTCAACATCATGAGGGATAAATACACTTTATTTATATTTAGGGTTGCCAAATATTATTTATTAAAATACGGGACAGTTTATAAATATGAAATTTTTCTCACAATATGCTGTGTAGACGACTTAGCGGGGGTTTCTAGATGGTGAGACCCCCAGGAGGGGCATCCACTCTAAGTGCCCCCTAAAATTAAAAAGAAAATAGAATTTTAAAAGAAGAAGATAGACGTTATTTTAAGGCTTTGATGATCAAATTTAAATAATCGGAATTTTTACATGCCAGAGGGGGTGGGGGACTTTTAAACTAAAAAGTGACACTCCCTAAATAAAAATATAAAATGGAAAAAAAAGGAAAATTCAATTACAATTTGATTGAATTTTTAATAATCCTGAACTACATACATAACATCACTATATATATTGAAAGTTTCATACATGAAAGAAAGGAATAGTCTTAACAATAAGTTTTCTTACCTGTCAAATCTTGTTGTTAAGTAATTTTTGTCTGTAATTCACTGCATATCAGTTCTACAGAACATCTGTTTCGCCATACCCGTCTCGGTGGCGTAGTTGGCTAACGCGCTTGTCGTGATGAAGGTTGACTGCTGAGGACGAGGAGATCGAGGTTCGAATCTCGGTCGGGTGAACAGGGGGTGGTTTTTCCTAAATGGTTTTACATTCTCCCTCCACGCAAATGCGGGTTCACTTCCTCTAATTCAACCTTCCCAATTCCTAATCCATTAGCTTAATTAGTACTTAAAGCGTATAACCCGAACGAGTAGTAAGACGCGTTGCTAAATATTATTATTAATATGGTTTAACATTGATATTTTTTTATTTATTTTTTGTAATTAATAGGCCTAAAACTACTACAATTTTGAGTTACTCTACTTTTTACAATAAAAAATGTTCAACAATGAATAAAATACAGTAATTATTATTTTCTAAAAGATTAAATGTGAATAATTTTTAATTATAAAATAAGGTAACTAGCTTTTTTTTTGTGATTGACTAGACTACTATAATGTTAAACAAAGACTTCACGGTAGTAAGAGCTCTCTAGCAAAGGTCTTTGAAGACATTCTCGGAAACTGAGAGTTTCAGTTAAGTTTAAATCTTTACAATCACAATTAATATAATGTTTACTCCTAGTAAGTAGTAACCTGACGTGCGGAGCAACAAGAAGACCACCCTAGAAACTCCTTCCTACCGTGAGCAGTCTATAGTACTTCCACCCTGCCGAACATCACATGGCTTTATTCATATTACTTGTAAGGGATATATTTTTAGTAGGGTCACTTCAGTAAATGATGGCTTTATATCATAATAAATATAAATTAAATATGCAAAGCCAGAAAAAAAATAATTCAATTTTCAGGAGGGCCCAGACCCTCGTGACAATTATTGGGCTTCCCAAAACACTGTGGCCCTCTAGAGTTAGTGCCTATGCTACAAGCTAGGTTAGAATAGTCTGATATGATCTGTGATACAGCTATTCCATTAAAAAAAATCGCGTACAAAATGTCATCTACAGGCCGGTTTGTGCATAGGTGGCTTAATCAAGCAATCATTTATATTTAAAAAAATGTATTTTCACTAAAATAACACTACCAAGCTATATTTATTTAAGCGTTTAGATTAATCTTTTATATGTTGTGAATTACAAACTAAACCAACCTAACCTCCCATGTCTTGAGAAAATTAAATGTTTTACGAATTGGAATAGGTGTATAAATTTTTTAAGCACGTCTAACTACTAGTTTGGTTTATACGCCTATATACTAGTTACTCTGATGCAGGAGTGGCCGGACTTTTGGATCCATCTCTCTATTCCGGAGAAGGAAAGTCCTTTGTGATCTAATAAGGAACCATAGGCTTATATTGCTTGTTTAATTGGTAAAAATTTAATAACCCATTTAGTGTTTTAATACTAAAATTATATTGCATACAAGAACTTATATAGTCCTTTCACATACCTAAACTGAGTTTTTCGTCAAACCAAATAATACATAATTTCCCTGAAAAAAATGTTTTTCTCATTAAATTCTTGGCTTTTAAGTTGATGCATGACACCGCATAATCTTAGGATAGTTTGTTGAATGAGAGCTCTTAATTACTCTGTCATAAACGAAGGCAAGATTGTAAATGGTCATCCGTCAGAAAACTTCAATATTTAGATTTTATAAAAATTTGCAAACCTTCTCTCATTTTCTTTCTTTCGATCTTTTTTTATTAATTGACCAAACTAGTGGCTGCAGTCGACCACATCACACTCGATTGTTTGTTCTGTGTTCTAATGGGTTAGGGATGAGGAAGGTTGAATTTAGAGGAAGTGTACCCACATTTGCATGGAGAGAGCAGTAAACTGATAAGGGAAAACCACCCTCAGTAGACCATACCAGGATTTGAACCCCGATATTCCTGTCATTATTAGGCCAATTTAGTAAAAGACCATTCGGACACAGAAGCGGGTAGTTTTAAAATATCTTATGTTTATTTACTAATTATATTTTTTTGTCTGGTAGTGGAGGGAGATTGCTCCAATGCTGACCCAATGTTTGTACCAAATTAACATATGATTTTAGATGAGACCAATGAGGGCATGAGTCCCCCCCCCCAAAACCTCTAGATAAAACAAACCCCGACAAAACGGCAAGTAAATGAGACTAAGTTTAATAGATTTCAATGTATGCAACCAGCAAAATCTCCTAAAGTGCTGGACTGTAGATACTGTTGCTCAAAGTGTCTAGAAAACATAGGATGACAGGGTTAACCATTTGCAGATGTAATTGGGCACTCGTGGACTACAATAGGGCACGGGGATTTTAGTCAAGAGTTTGGTGTATAATCATCTGTTAGACAATAATGAAGAAAACCTTGTCATTCTGTGTACCAGTGGTGTAACTAATACCAGAACTACACCCCTAGTATAAAGGTTTGTCTAACAATGGCAATTTACCTGATCTAACACCAGCAGCTTCCGATGAAAATGATCATGATGATAACTTTACTGTACAAAGATGCATTCTTATTAATATTTTGTAGTTTATAGAAACAATTTAAATTTCACACAAATAGTTTATTTTTTTGTATGTGGACTATGATTCACTATTTAATCTGTTACTGATATTGATTGTTAAGTTTTATTTAAAGTTTTGTCTTTTCTACAGTTTTACTTATTTTTAGGAATGCCTTAAAAAATATTATAATTATCACCATAATAGACATTAGTTGAATGGTTCACATTAGCTTCATTAAAAAAAACTCATTAAGTGTTTTTTACTAATATTTATTAAATATTTATATAAAACAAAATGTAAATCAAAGGAAATATATACATATACATATACATATACACCTGTAAAGAAAAACAAAATATTAATAAAAAAACTAATTTTCCTAGATAAATATAAAGTACAGCTTAAACTCTTTAGTCCGGCTGTTTTGAATCTGCTGCCATTAGTTCGAGGGGCGGGTCGTCAGCAATACAAAGGTGCCAAAGTTGTTTATATATGAAGACAAGGTTTTTGATTAGACATTCTTGTGTTGTCTTTTATTCTGGCTGCATTTTATCCTTTAAATATGTCTTCCAAGAGTTGTGACAGATCATGTATTATTTTCTTGTTTTATGCTTTATTTTATCTCGTACGAGATAGAGTGGTTATGCCAAGCCTAGGCCCTAGACGTAGAATTTCTGTGGTCCGGCACTTGTCAGACTCCAAGGGTTGCTGACTAAAGAGTTTCCCCTGTTTATCTCAAAACCTTGGAAATGCTAATTATAAAGTTTTTACCTCTGAATCAATTATACCTAACTGTGGTGAAATGTTTCAGACAGTTACAAAGATTGCTAAAGCCACTTATAAATAAACATCAGTCAACTCTTTAGGATCTGCAGTTGTCATTTTGTCAGTGTCCGTGCCCACCCTTTATCCTGATTAGACTATACTCAGCACCTGTATGTATAAAAAGAGAGGGCATGCAGTTCAAGGCTCTCAAAGGTCAATTTTCAGGTCAAGGTTAAGTATCGGCTGGAAGTTATATTTTGTTTCCTTTCCAAATTGTATTTATTAGTGCATGGTATGGCTGTTGCATATGTCATAGAATTAATTTAAAATATAGTCCTCTACACCAGGACTGTCCAACTTTTAAGTAATCTGAGGGCCACATAAAAAAAAAAAGATCAATCCAAGGGACACATCCAGAATTAAAAATACATTTCAAATATTAAGTCACATAACTTATAAAAGTTATTATTGAAAATTTAAACAAGATACAACTGTTTATAAATTTATAATTACCATTTCATTTTAATGTGAACTCAGCAAGTGTTAGTTTTCATTTACTGAAGTAGCTATATTACTATCGATGCTGGTAGTTACCAATCCCAGTGAATGTAAGAGTGATTTATAAGTCAATGAATATCTGTATTTGGATTTTATGAGTTTCGCAAAGATATGTGCTCCAAAGCATTGAGGATATCCTAAGTCCAAAGTGTGTCAATTTTGGATAGCGCTCTCTTGGTAATAATTCATTTTTTTTCAATTCCTCCTGTATAAAATGGGTCTGATTGCAAATCGCACAGTTTTTATTGAAGGCAAAATCTTACATTTTCAATGCTGAGCATGCACATCGAAATGAGACATCTAGCGTTGATGCAATGAAATGCACTCACAGTCGTGCCTGGGAAGCTAGGTCTGCACTTGAGTTTTATTCTTTCTCGGGTGAAAATCAAAAGTCGCGACCCACACAAAATAATTTAATGGGCTGCGTCTTGGACAACCCTGCGCTACAGAACCCAACATTTGACAACATACATGAAGGAGGTAGTCTCTCAATTCTAGGCAAGGCTTCAACTGGTTTAGAGAAAACATCGGAATAAGTAAGGATGCAAGATGCAAGACTACAAACCTTGATGACAAAACGACCAGAAAAAATAAACTACACAGATGCCATTTTCCCGTCTATTTTTAACTCCACATCTGGTTTCTTATCCAGCTTAAACTAGTTTAACTACACTAATATCCCACTTCAGTGGCTGCATGGTCTAGTGTGTCAATCTCACAGAAGACTAGACTATCAGTGACGAGAAGATTGATGTTTGAATCTAAGTAAAGGTTTTTTATAAATGAATTTACGCTCTACCACCATGCAAATGTGGGCACCTTTCCTCTAATTAAAACTTCATCCCTCACACGTTTAACATGATTAGTACATATGCATATAAAGCAAAGTGGAGGGAATGTGGTAAACCATTTAGGGGAAAAATAACTCGTACACTCGGCCAGGATTATGAACACAAACTTCCCCTTAACGACAGAGCAGATTATATGACCTTGATGTCTAGTCTGTGTGCCCTCTGTTGTAGGTAAGTTAATATCAATTATTAAAATGTTATTGGGTCCATGTTGTCTGTATTAAATGTTTCGTATTAAACTGAAATTAAACCCTTAGAGAGAGATTGATAACATGTGTGTGCTCTGTTGATCTTATCGATGTGCTCCACAATCAGAACAAGAGCATTATTCATGAAAAAGTCTCACAAAAATTAAGATTTGATATTAAATGAAAGCTCATTTCTCAGTCGGTAGAGCATTGATTGGTAGGAGTATTTAAATTTCTTTTCAGAATAATATATACACCCTTTTATATAAAATTTAGTATATGAAGCAGAAACACAGACATTGAATGTGGAGGCCATGGGGATGAAATTTGTGAGGAACATGTCACAAGGAGAAACGAGATTAGGAATAAAGTTATCCAGGGAAGAGTAGGGGAACAGGGAGTACATGAGAGAGAGAGAGAGAGAGAGGAAATAGCAAGACTGAGATGGTATGATCATGTAATGTGGATGTAAAAAGAGAGGCTGCTAAAGAGAATGATGGAAATGAAGTATATAGGAAAAAGACCGCAATAAAGGCCGAGAAAGAGATTGGAGGAGCAGATAACAAAAAGTGCGCACATAAGAGAATGATAATGGAAGTGATTGTTGAAACTGTCGAAATGTCCCTCTTACACGTTCATTGGCTGATCAGTAGATTGTTCGACACAATTAACACACACTGTGACAAATTAAAGAATTTAACTACATAAAAAAAAAGACTGTGACTGCAAGAGTAGAATATAAAACCTAATTTCTCCATAAAGTGAAGTGTTTAACTACAGAAATGTCAAAGTTTCTAGCCACAAGTACACCAATACAAAATTAAGTCACACGAATTCTCCAGAGAAAAAACACAATCTTAATACATGTCCAAATTGTTGACCTGTACCTCTTGTGTTTACCATTTTAGTGATACTCCTACACTGGATTTGTTTGCAAAGAGTGCCAAGAATGCCGCGGCTATTGAATGAATTTCGCTAAGGTTTCACAATAAATATTGTCAAATCATTATTTATGAAGCAATTTTTTATATTTTCCTACCTTTTAGAAGGGGATGTTCTAATATAATCTAGGGTTGTGGAGCCAAAAGCAGTTTTGGGTGGATTCAGAAAAATTGTATAGAGACTGGCTTCAAAATGAAAATATAACAACCTGGGAAACTGTATCATTTAAATTCCATACATTTTTTTATTCTTTAGGATAAATATTTTTAATTTGGAGTGACAAAATTTTTAAACTATTAATTCACAATGTCAAAGCATTATTATTATTATTATTATTATTATTAGCACCGCGTCTTACTACCCGTTCGGGTTATACGCACTTACGCTAATGTGTAATGGTAGGGTGATTGTGAGATGAAATGGAGGACCTACAGTTTAACGTGGAATCCGAACCACGGTGGAGGCCTGGCATTCCCCACATTCACAAGATGTCTTGTCAGAGGTGAAGGAAGGGTTTGGTAATCAGATAAATCTTTGCCGGGACCGAGGATTGAACCCCGGCCACCAGCACAGAAGTCTGACACCTTACCCCTAGACCGCCAGGTCACCTAATGTCAAAGAAGTTTCCCATGAAGTCATATTTAATGGAGCATTTTACTGCGGTAAACTTGTTATTACTAATTGATATTCTTTAACCATTCATGAAGGAGTCCCAAGTCATAGAGTAGAAAATAGACGAGTCAGAGTCGAAGGTTTGGTGTACTGGCTCCACAGCCCTACTAAAATCATACCTTATCTTATATGGTATTGCAAGAATCAGCGCAAAGCTGATGGCACTAAAAGCGTTAAGAACACACCGACAACACATTTTCATACACCAAATGATTAAAAGTCACAGATAATATAAAATAAGCAATTCAAATCACAATTATGATAAGGGCAAATGATTAAATACAAAGTAAAAGGCAATATACTCATTACTAAACACACCGGTCATTCTGGCCATCAGCCTTGCAATAGACACTAGTATTTCAATGGTACAGTGGCACCAGTTGACGCAATGCGCATGTTTGACCGTAAGCTGTGCACCAGAGGAACGAATAAATTAAGTTATTCAACGCTCATCTTCAGACAATTTTGTCGGCAATCACCTTTTAACCAGAGAAAGTGGTTCAACTTTAATATTAATACATTATTTATGCCTATGGTGCACTTATGATGGTTTACTATTTTCTGATTTTCCCTTGGTTATATTTATTCAGTGAACCGTCACCAAAGGCGAGCATGTTGAGTGGGAGGAGTGGGGAGGTTGAATAACTCGCTGCTCCTGTTGGCTGGATGTTTGGTGACTGATCGACCATTAAATACACATCACAGACTTAGCCTTGAACTATGAGTGGAGAACAACTGTGTGAGCACAAGACGAATCCTGAGTAACTCGGTGGTAGAGCATTGGTGCACTAAGCTAAAGCTCCTGGGTTTGATTCCCGTGTCCAGGTGTCATTTTCCAACTAATTTAACCTAATTTATTAAATAAAGTCTAATAACCTCAAACAATATATCCATTAAAAGAGAAACACTTTGGTTTTAATTCGCTTTAACGCTAAAAACAAGAGGGTTCATTAGCCCTTTGGCCCCCCACCCTTGCGGTGAACACAAACTCTTGACAATTTCAGACATCTGCATAGTTGTAAATGAAATCATCAGTCGAAACCAGTCAAAGTTCCAATTCAAGGGAAAGGTACTTAACCCCGTTTCTACACAGTAATTTAAACAGAGCATACTATTTCTAGAAGCCAAACAAGCAGTATGAATGAGAACTATAACACATGTTAGCATTATGGCCAAGCCACGATGCGGCTCTGGCAAAAGATTGTCACGACAAGGAGAGGCATGTAAAATACAGGTTTATAAAAATAATTGCACGTAAGTAAATACATTGCTGCAGCTAGGTAATTAACACTGAGGACCGTACAGAGTACCACCGCACTGCACCAGCAGCGGTGAAATGTGTGAACCGTTTTCCTCTTTTCATTGTATATAATATTGTAAGTATCCTATCCATACTCTGTAATTTTAACTCGTTCCACACTTATAACTATGTTTTTCTTTAACCCTTCCCCTGGCGTGGACGTAGAACATCTTTGTTTGACCGAAAGTTCCCTGTCACGGATGTGAATCAATGTTTCATTAAAATAAGTTATTGTAGTGCCATCTATGAATAAATCACTGTACTTTTAGCCAGTCTGAATATTTAATATTGAAGCTAATAGATAAGAGTTACTAGTTCATTGCTATATTATGAGCGTGAATAAAATAATAAATTAGTGAAAATATTTGTCTGGTAAGAGTACAGGAGTAGAATAATGCTAACGCAAAAAGCTGTGATACACACGCGCCAGGGAATGGGTTAAAGATTTATACTCTACATACAGAGAACACTTTAACTTTGAAACATTAACAGTAATTGGTTGCCAAGAGATGGCGTCTCTTATGACCATCACTAAATGAAACATGCTAATAGTTTAGAATAACATATGTCTGATAAATTCAGTTAGCCACTGGGCCTCCTCATTGTTAAACACATATCTGATCTAGGGGTGGACGAGATCCCGAACCATTGGTAAAATGTCAGGAACTTATCCATTCACCGAGTCGGGCGGGAAAGGCCATTTCCCGGCAAGGGTTCGAGCGGGAAATAAAGCCTTGTTCCAGCAGGTACTACTGGCTCATTCTCTATTGGATACAGTCGTAATCTTTGTTCTGTATTAAACTTGGAGGGGGTATCTTACTGCCCGCGGTGAGACAAACAAGTCGGGAAGTTTGTGAGTCAATGTGCTCTGTCTATCAACGAACAGTGAAGTGTGGTTTACATGGGTAGATTTAGTAGTAGAGTACGGAGGTAGAGCGCTTACTACTCCGTTACCAACATAATGTAAATATTTTGGGACAGTTACTCTTAATAATTTTGGTAGAGTAACAACTATCCACACAAATCCGGTAATTTGGTAGAGGAGAGTTCAGTTTTAAGTCGGTTACAATAAACATTGCACGTAAACGTCATCGTGCTATTGTGAAAAAGTGCTTAAAAATAATTAGAAATGTCTTGTTAAATGAAGTTTCAGAGGAAGAAACTGCTAGGAAAAAAGGATATGGGTTAGAGATTTGATTAGAAGCCGAGCTGCACTAGGAGGGACTCTAACATTTTCTTTTGACATCTTTTTTTTATGATTTCTTCATATTAAGCTGATTCTCTCATTTATTTATTTTTATAGTTAACACTACTAATGTTCCTAACTCTTAATCTTTATATAGCCCCGCTAATTTTATAGTTTCAGCTTCCATCCACTTCATCTTGGTATATAATAAAATATTAATAAACTATGACAATAATTCTACTTTCACTATCCCAAAATGTTTACATTATGCTAGTAACGTAATAGTAAGTACTTTAACTCCGTACTCCACTACTAAATCTACCAATGTAAGCTACTCTTTATTTGTTAGGTTCAGCCAGAGAAAGAGAGCTTGAAAGTTTAGAAAAGGACAGCTATAGTATACTCTACCATCCTTTGGGGCATAGAAATGAGGGGGAGGAACTCAAGGTCAACTATTTATGAGCATCAGCCTGTCTGTTAGCAACCTAACAAAGAGTAGAGATTACAGGGGCTTAAAAAATAACCTTTAAGGGGTTTCAAAAATAAAGAATATTTAAAGGGTAATACACATAGAGTACATTAAAGGGGTTTCATACCTAAATAATATTCAAGGGGTTTAAAACCTATATCATCTTTAAAGGGTTTTGGACCTAAAGAAAATATAAGGTTTTTCAAACCTAGATAGCTTTCAAGAGGTGTTAAAATAAAGAACATTTAAGAAGGGTAAAAAAAAATTATTTTTTGCACTCTTCCAATAGTAGTTAAACATAAAACACCATTTTCATAAGAGAATAACTAATAAAAATAATGTATTAAAATTAATTATTCAATTTTTGTTCAAAATGTTGCTATTTGTTTCCGTAAAAAGTACTATTCGCACAACCTTATCTATATTATGTTTTTATGATATATTATTTGTATTATATTTAATAATGTCAAAGTTTTTACAAGTATTACCATATTAGTATAAAAACAATATATATTTTCAATCTAAGGCATCATTTTTATCATTTCTCATTCTCGTCCCAATATTTTGACTCATTTCCCGTCCCGATGTAAAAATGTCATTCCCGTCCATCCCTAAATATAACCATTATTACTGGAATGCGATTTAAGTAATATTTTACTTTGAAAATGTGAAAAAAAACACATTTTATCACACTGCAGTAAATTATGGTTTAAATCAGGAGGGTTGGCCAGAAAAATCACTCGAATGGTTGGAGTAGAAATTGTTTTTGATAAAAACACTAAAAAAAAAACAAGATTTAAAGATATATAAAATAAGATATATTTAAAAATATGTTTTAGTGTCTGTTAAGAGTTTTATTTGAACCAGTGTGTTGACTAACCACTCCTGATTCAAACCATGGTTCAACCCTGTGTTCTATTCTATTAAGCACCTTTGACAGCTCATTGGTACTAACACGGTATCGTGATTAGCACTTCTGACCAAAGCATGATTGGTTAAGCCAGGGTAGCCACTATTCGGGAAAACAGAGAATTAAACTTGAATTTTGAGCTTCAGAAAACAAATCTGGAATAAGTGCTTGCATTTTTACCTTCTTTCGGGAACTAGTAAAAATATTAAAAGCCTTTATTTAAAAAATAATATATATGCATGCATGAGCTATATGTATTTTTCTAAAATTTGATTTGGTGCTGCATTTAAAAATAATCACACTAACTTTTTTTTTTAGCGCTAGCATATCTTTTATAGTTAATCACCCGCCTCAGTGGCGTAGTTGGCTAACGCGCTAGTCGTGTCGAGCTTGACTGCTGAGGACGGGGTGATCGAGGTTCGAACCCCGGTTGGGTGAACTGGGGTGGTTTTTCCTAAATGGTTTTCCACTCTACCTCCACGCAAATGCGGGTTCACTTCTTCTAATTCAACCTTCCTAATTCCTAATCCATTAGCATAATTAGTACTTAAAAGCCAAACGGGTAGTAAGACGCGGTGCTAAATAATAATAAAGTTAATCAAAAGGCGGTTAGCATGGATCTTGAATGCACAGCATAATTTTTAAATTAATTTTAATTTAATCTGTATATTATGTCAAGTCATGTAATCTGCAGCTGCCACTTTTAATAGTTCATATCAATCAATACCTATAAAATATTTCGTGGCTAAGAATTATACATTTGCAAAGTAGCCTTTTGAGTTTGAATCAAATAAACGTAAATGTTATTAATGAATTTTGAATAATTATCGAATCGAATGATATCTTAGTTAAATATGCTAAAATTATGATTTTAAATAAAATGAATTACATATTTTATATAAATAAAACGCATTAAGTTTGGATGGAATAAAGCTGAGAAAAGTACAGAACGTAAAATATCTTGGAACCGTGATTGAGGTGCAAGGTGGAAGTAGAGAGGATGTAATTAGAAGACGACACGAGGGAGAGTTCTTTCCTTCAAGAAGTTTGAGTTTCATATCCAGGAATTTGATATGCTGTCGCGAAATGTTCCAGGAGAATCTGAGGGAGCTATAGTTATTCAATCTGCTCAGGAATTGTAATAAATTAGAGGAAAAACCTGTTTTAAAAATGGGACTTTTTTTTTGGTCGGGAAAACCAGGAACTATGCTGTAATTTTACTGTAGATCTAGGTGTCCGCCCTGTAAATTCCTGTACACGCACATATACTATTCCTCTAGTCAACCAATGAGCGTGTATTTAGTGATGGTCAACAAAAGATCAGGCTTGGCGCTCCTAAAGCTAATGCCAGTGGTGGAGGAGGAAGCAGCAACCTTTGCTCATGAGCGCAGCCCTCGGTTGTTACCATATTTCTTTAATTATAAGATGAATCCCGCCCCCCACCCCTTTCCCCATTTAAAGGTTTCTAAAAATGGGGTTCATCTTAGAATCACAGTATCTTTTCGACCAACGTTCTCGAAAGTTCTATGGCTCAAGAAGCATCAGAGACCGATATTGATTCAGAAGGAAGAGATAAACAACATACATACTGATAAATAAGACACTATTGTTGTTAGTAAATTGCATTTTCTAATAAAAAAAATTATATATAGGGTATTTTATAACATTATATTTTTTTATTTTCTAAGAATCAAAACTTTTTTTTTCTTCTGGTACTGAAAAAATTAAGGTGCATCTTACAATTGATGGTGTTTTAGAATAAAAGAAATACGGTTTAGGACAACACAAAACTTGTAATGTCAACTTAAAACTAGGACTGTCAAACTTGAGTGTTTCGATTCTTACTGGTATTGAAAGATCTTAATATTACGATTCCCGCTACTTCGATTCTTAGCTCTCAATAAAACTGGCAAATAAACAAAACAGCAACACACAAAATAGGTAATAATCGGTTATCTCTCATATTAGTTTAGTTGCCGTGTCACTTAAATGCCGGCAAATTGTAAATCTACTGTATTGCCCCGAATATAATATCAACCTAACATTTTGAGGTGTTTTGAATGAAAAATAAATGGTCTCAAATATAATAAGACCTGGCATTATGACAATAACAAGAGGTAAAAACTAACAACTTTGACACACATTTTTTAAAGTAAAAATTAAGTGAGACGCAATTTTACTTAATATATTGATATATTTATCTTTAGTTGATATATCACGTGTTATATCGAGAGTTATGATATTTCGATAAAATTAAGATGGCCGCTTTCTTTCAATCTTTAATGTTTTATTTAGTTCTTTGAATAAGACAAGTTTAATAAAAATAGAGTAAAAAAAGCTTTTATTTCAATTCAATTGACTTAAAGCATAATCCGATGTAGCGTTGCCAAAACACTTCACTTATTTCTTGTAAGCTAACATGCGTAGGATCAGTTATGGCAGAAAAGTTTAAATTTTTGTAACATGTAAAATGTTTTTTTTTTTTCTGTTATAAAATCCGTAGTTTATTGTATTAATTTCGAGTTTATATGAATTTTGTTTTGATTTTCAGTTTTGAAGACGTTTAATGGGTTTGATAAATATCTATAAGATTGTGAGATTAAAGTTTTTTCAAGCGACAATGTGTTGGTTGAAATGGTCGAGTCCAAGTTTCGCGTTGAGGGGGGAGTAGGGTATCAGGCACGTTTGAGTTTCTGTACAATAACAATTATTATTATTAGATATCTAAAAAATAGTTTAAAAAAAATAGTTTTTGACTGTTTTTACAAAGCTAATCTATTTTATTAGACAAATAATAGTTGCATAAAAAGTTTTTATTTTCAAGTAGCCCTACTTAGTATGTTAGGTTGCTACCATTACAGTAATTAAATTTTCTTTCCAATGGCATTAATTCAAAACAGTGCACTTTCATTTAATGATGCTATTTAGTGAATTGAATAGACTCGTGTTCTCAACAACTGTTTTTTATACCTTTTTTATTTACAAATGTTTGATTCAATTATCTGATTTAATACTTGTTAAAATTGATTTTTTTTGTTAATTTATTTTATTATTCTTATGAACTTTTTTAGTTTTTGGTATGCTATGAAGTTGAATACTTACATATTTTTTATATGAGGTTGGTTGGTTGCTTGAAAAAATAATGAAAACAAAAGTTTAAGAATCGGAATCGAGAATCGAAAAATCAAAGTTGAGCTTAAGAATCAGAATCGAGAAAAACAGGTATCGTGACATCTCTACTTAAAACATTTTTGATCTCTGCGCAGAAGTAAAATGAGAGGTAACAATGGGGCCGAGTTTATGGATTATTGTTACTCCCCCATCACTGGTAAATACAACACATTGAAAACTTTAGTAAAACACTTGCATTTTTTCTCTTTAACATTAAAAATAAACAGTTTTTATTGTCCACACTTGAACTTAAAATCTCCGAAGGTCTGCTGATACTTGTGGCAGTCTCCCCCTCTTCACCCCTGCTTAAATTATTACAATAGTAACACAATTTTCACTCTGCGACATTCTTCTTTCAGTTAAAGCAGTTCAATAACTGTTTAAATTTGAACAATAAATTATGAACACACAATAATTTAAAAAAAAACAATTTTTTCTGCTAAAGCAGAAAAACTTTCCCAAAACTTGAGTCGCGCTATCATCTCATCGCCAACAAAGTGAGCAGTCGGCCCGAGTAGCTCTCGATGAACGGCGAGTGACCAGAGTCCTAAGATGTCTGATAATTGGTGTTTGTTGCTCTAACTATTGTTTACACACAACAACAATGTGAGATCACACCTCAACAATCAAACAAAGAACTTTACACCGAACTCACTACATTATCAAAAGTTCGGAGCTATCTTACATTCACTAACATACAAGCTAATGTTGCAACATCTCGTTAGACCCCGACCCCGTAAATGTGGTTCTTTTCAATATTCAACATTTGAATCACATGGCAAATTCTTTGTCACTGAAACACGGGTGATCGTAACGTGCCTCCCGATATCCTTACAGAGTATCTCCACATCAGCTCGGAAAGTTCTCTCTTCAACAGGAAATGTCATGTGAGTCATTTCTGTAAAAGCAGAAAGTTTATTTGGCACACAAAAGAAAATTATGAGGAAACAAAAAAATATATATAGGTACTAGGAAGAATGTTGTTTCATCCTTAAGGACAAAATTGTCACCGGTTGTATTGCGAGTGAGTAATTACTAGGTAGTTAAAGAAATTAGGGGGAAAGAAAGTTGGTAAAAGCAAAACAACTTTTCACATAATCATGCGAAATACTGACTTTCCTTTGTATTCTAAGATTTTGTAGTTCTAAGTTCTAACTCATTGCTATTGCAGATTAAAATTCTGCAGTCTGCTTGAAGAATGTCTCAAAGTGCCCCAGTTAGGATACCCCCACAAATACACTAGGGGATATAAAAGGGGCAAGTGCATTATTCATTATCATCAACTATTTCCTGCTTGTGGCCAGTAAATTTAGTAAAATACCTTCATCTTCCTTTATCCTTCCACCACTCTTCCTCCTTAATTCCTTCCATTATTTTCCTCTCACTTAAACACTTTCTGTTATCTGCTCCTCCCATCTCTTTCTTGGCCTTCCTTGTGGTATTTTTTTCCTACATACTTAATTTCCATAAATTTTTTTAGCGTCCTTTCTTTTTCCATCCTCATTACATGCCCATACCATCTCAGTCTTACTTCCTCCACTATCTCATGTACTCCCTGTACCCCTACTCCTTACCAAATAACTTCATTCCTAATCTTGTTTCTCCTAGTGAAAGCTTAGCTAAATTGCTCCTCACAAACTCTATTCTCATGGCCTCCACTTTCCTGGTCTCTCTTACATTCAATGTCCATGTTTCTGCTGCATGTGTGACAATAGGTACAAAGAATGCCCTGTGCAATACTTTCTTACACTTCAAGGGGGCTTCTCTTCTCCATAGCAAGTATATTAAACATAGAACAACTCTCCCTGTCCTCTTCTGATTAAATCTTCTCTACTTTCACCTTTCTCCTCAATCAAGCTTCAAAGATATTTTACGTTCTGTACTTTTCTCATCTCTACTCCAAACAATCTTAAGAGCCTTATTAGGCCCTATTGCCATAACTTCACAATTTGCCATGCAAAATTTAATTCCATATTCTTACTTCCTCAGTTTCATTCTTGTAGTTCCTGTACTTCCTCTTCCTTCTCTTCCCATAACATCAAATCATCAGTAAACATCATGCTATTCATCCTTCCCTACCCAAGTTTTCCTGCTGTCACTTTGTTTATGACCATTTCCATCACCATTACAAATGTTGATGATGAAAGGGCACTCCCCTGATTCACTCAATTTTTTTTATTTGGAACCACTCTGTCCTTCCACTCTTGATCTTAGCACAACTCCTGTTATCCTGATACATGCTTTTAACTCTCATTAAAACTCCTCTTTCCACTTCATCCTCCTCCATCGCTTTCCAAACTTTACTTCTGCCTTCTCCACATCCATAAATACCATTACAAAGTATTTCCCATATTCATTCCTCCATACCTAATGTAGACCCTCTATTCCCGAAATCTATGCTGTTCCTCTCTCCACCTTCCTTTAATTTTATTTTATATTCTCTTTTCCAGTATCTTCTCATATATTTGTGTACAGTGGCACATCAGCGTTATCCCCTATAATAGTACACCTCTTCCTGTCTCCTCTCTTTAAAATAGGTATTATAACTTCCTTTTTTCCAGTCTTCTGATACCTTGTTCTCCTTCCTAACCAATCTCAGCACCCTGTACAACCATTGCATACTTACTTCAACCGCTGCCGTTATCATTTCCACAGTCAGTTCATCCACACCTGATGATTTTCAATGTTTCATCTTCTTTAATGCGCACTCCACCTCTTTCCTCCTCTTCTGCTATTTCTTCCTGTTCCATTGTTTTCACTCTCTTTCTTTTCCTCTTAAGGGTCGAACATTTTCTCAAAATATCTCATCCTCCTGTCTTCAACGTTATTCCTTCTTCATCTATCATTCTAGCTTCTTGTCTTTTCTCTCTCCTCATCCAGTTCCAGCGTTTTCGTCCATTTTTGTATCCAATCCTTCCTGGCTTCCCATACAACCCGCTTTGTTTTTTTCTTCTTCTCCCTCTATTATTCCTCTGTTTCCTCATTCCTATTCTTAAAGCTCCTTCTGAATGATTTATTCTTCTTCTCTACTACTTCCTTCACTCTTTTGTTCCACCAGGGTGTCTCATTCAACTTCCTCTTATTACTCGTCCTCCCACATTCCTCCTCTGCTGCTCACACCAGACTGTTCTTAAACCTTTCCCATTCAACCTCTATACTTTGCATCTCATAATTGGGTATTAAGCTTTTTATCTTTATTAGGTACAGCCCTCTCTCCTATTCATTTTTTAACCTCTACACCTTTATGTCTGCCACCAACACCCTGTGGTTGCTATCTAAGGACACAATTGGTATTGCCTTGATATTTAAGGTCTGCCTCTTCATTTCTTCATCCATGATAAAGCGATCTAGCACCGACTTGCTCTCCATCCCAACTGTCTCTAGTGATCTTATGACTTTCTCTTTCCTTCTTACACCAGCTGTTTACCACTTAATTTTATTTCTTGCACATAACTCCAACAGCCTTCCACCCTCCTCATTTCTCTCTCCCCATCCTTCCTTCCATAAGACCCCCTCAAACCCTACTCTATTCCCTATTTTCCTAATTTTGCATTGACATCGCCCATTTCTATCTTACACACATTTCCCATGTGCGTTTCAAGGTCTTCCTCAAACTTGTCTTTCGTTTCTGCACCCACTTGTGGGGCATAAAATTGAATCACGTGCGTTATTCATTGGATTCAGAGTGAGCCAATTTTATGGCATTCAACGCGTGGTTGGAGCCTGGTCGTGCAACTTACAGCTAGGAATGTAGTCTTGTCGATCCACAGTCACCACTAGACCTGCTGCAGGTCTCGGGGAGGAGACGACGATGTGCTCAGAACTGCTGGAACAAGGACAGGACAAGTCTTACCAGGAGATACTTCAAACATTTCAATTGCTAGAATAGCAGACCAGAGCGTGTGTGGCAATTTTAGTCGAGGTACAACTAGATAGTCAGGCAATTCTAGCTGATGTACAACTAGATAGTCAGGCAATTCTAGCTGATGTAAAACTAGATAGTCAGGCAATTCTAGCTGATGTACAACTAGATAGGCAATTACAGCCGAGGTACAACTAGATAGTCAGGCAATTCTAGCCAAAGTACAACTAGATAGTCAGGCAATTCTAGCCGAGGTACAACTATATAGTCAGGCAATTCTAGTCAAAGTACAACTAGATAGTCATGTAATTCTATCCGAGGTACAACTAGATATAGTATGTGGCAATTCAAGCTGAGGAATAACTATATATTGTGAGACAATTCTAGGTAAGTTACAACTAGATGTTTTGTGGATATTCTAGCTGAAGTACTACTAAATTATATGTATAAATTCTAGCCGAGCTAAAACTATATAGTATGTGGCGATTTCAGCTAACTAGTGTGTGGCAATTATAGCCGAGGTACAATTAGATAGTCAGTCGACAATTATAGCCGAGTTACAACTAGATAGTCAGGCAATTCAAGCATATACAACTAGGTAAAATGTGGCAATTCAAGCTGAGGTACTACTAGATACCATGTGGTAGTTCTAGCCGAGGTACAACTAGATACAATGTGGCAATTCTAGTAAAGGTAAAAACTATATACAATGTGGCAATTCTAGCCCAGGTACAACTTGATAGTCAGTCCACCATTATATCTAAGTTAAAACTATATATATATATATAATGCGGCAATTCTAGCCCAGGTACAACTAGATAGTCAGTCGACCATTATAGCTTGGTTACAACTAGATAAAATGGGGCCATTCTATCTGTGGTACACAATAGAATGACAACATAAACCTAAATGAAGCTTGGATGAAATTGTAAATTACAGAAAATGCATCAATACAAAATAAAACAATGTATCAGACATATTAAACAATGACAAGCACATTTAATGAAGGGAAATGTTTATAGAGCCTATATATATATCTGTGCCTACCTGTAAACTCTGCTCAATCATGCAAATCTGCGACAAAATGGAAACAAAACTGTGGAGAAGTTGGGACAGCCGTGAGGGAGATCAAAGATTATGATTAATAATGGTTAAAAAAATTATGGTGGGTTGTGAAATCTCACAGAATACACTTAGTTAACTAGTCTTGAAGATTTCATCTGAAAAAAATCTAAAAAATAAAGTTTTACTGGATACAGGGTGTGTACCGAGTTTGATAAACAAAAATTAGTGATTTTTTGGTGACCATTATTGACCACAAATTCCTTCGGCAAATTGATAAAACATTATATAGTGCATATATAGCCATAATGCACTGACACGCAACATTAAACTTTAACTAGTTGGTGAACCTTATCCTTGTCCTTGGTATCACGGTAAAAACAAACAGGAAACTTGCGGCTAGTGGGTGGCGTGACTTTTCCGTGATTTTTGTGACCCAATAGGCACCACGTGGATAAGTAAATTTAAACTAAGTCGGTAGCCGTTTTAAAAAATATATATGTTGTCCAGAATAAGAATTAATTGTCAATGATTATTGCTAGCATTGAGTTTACCTAGATATAAGCATGCCTAGATAATTAATGTTGCTTATTTGAGCAGACTGAATATTTGAGGATTTTGGATGCAAAATGACTTCAGAACATTCAAATTAAAAATTAAGTGTGTAAGTGTAGTGCAAAAAGTAGGTTAAACACTAAGGTGTCTGATAATAATGAACACAAATCAACAATACATTTTGAAAATACATCACTGTATATGAAGTAATATGATTTTTAAAATAGGTAATCAAGGTTGTGTTTCAAAACAAGACTGGATAAAATCTATTTTCAAAAGTTATACTTAACTGTTTTGTGGCTGAAAAATAGGTATATAGTCTAAAAAATATATTGTATGTTCACCATATCTTTTTACCTGAATTACATTTGAAAAATCGTATGTTTAGGTTTTGGGTTTCCAACACCATTGGACAAGATCATTGTTTTGTTATAAATGATAAAGTTTTTTTAATTACGTGTTATATTTTACATTTAAAATAAAACTTAAGTTTTCTCCCATTATTTAATTACTTTTAATAATGTATTTTTATCCTATCCAAAACACTATTTAAACATTATTAAAAGTATTTATTCATTTTGTAATAAATAAAATGATAGAATATTAGGAAAATGGTGTGTGTGTGTGTGTGTAAACATGTGTTAGTGTTTTTACTTTTATTTGTGCTCTACCATTTTCCTAATATTCTATCATTTTATTTGTTACAAAATGTTTTTGCTCAATGCAATTTTTTCATACATATTATTCTTCATTTTGGAACGTTATCTATAATGTTTAATAATAGTGCATACATTAATACCTTTTAATACAGGCTTGGAAAAGAGAAAATACTTGCCCTTTTTATATATAATAAATTATTTAATGATTATTTAATTATTATTATTATTATTATTATTAGCACCGCGTCTTACTACCCGTTCGGGTTATACGCACTTACGCTAATGTGTAATGGTAGGGTGATTGTGAGATGAAATGAAGGACCTACAGTTTAACGTGGAATCCGAACCACGGTGGAGACCTGGCATTCCTCACATTCACAATATGTCTTGTCAGAGGTGAAGGAAGATTATTTAATTGTATTTTGAAATATTTAACTGAATAAAATATGTTTATCCTCTGCATGGGTGGACCGTTGTAAAGAACGTGTTTGACTTGATCAATCACATGGTTTAGGTTTGTCGGTCGCCATATTGAAGTTATTTTTGTTAGGACTATCGTGAAAGTGGTATGAATAATAATTTTTAAGTAAAATAAAACAATAAATAAACTTTATGCCCAACCTCAAATAAATATGAATAATATTAGCCTGAATTACTATGTGTCTCATACATTTCAGCTGTTGACAGAGGGATACATTAGGGACTATTTCTAGTAACTTTATGAGCTGTCATCCAAGTAGCTCAGGTGGTGAATGTACTCTATATATTGTTGTTTATTAATTTTATTTTTATAAAAGCGTTAACAATCACAAGACTAAGCCATTTATGTTAGGTGAGTTTTCACGATTGAATTAGTTACATCTTGGTGTCAAGTGTTGTTGACATGGCGGTTCTGAAAAAACTGAAGCGTGTAAACTACTTAAGATTTGTTTTTCGTAAAAAAGAAGAGAGAGATGGCTATTGGTGTGTACTCTATAAAGCAGCAGATAGGTTCATGTATGTAATAATCAACTGAAAATTCCCTGTTTATGTTTATTCTTAGGTAGATTAGTGTTTTCGTGTGATGTCTCCTTTAGGCAAAGAACTGCCCTTGCTCCAGAGAGTCTGAAGGGTCTGACATAATCACCATCAAATGTTCAATCGGAAAGAATGCACAGCGATTGTTTGTTTAGAGTGAGGCTAGAGGGGGGCTCTCGAGAGGACAATATCTGGAGGTGGGCTCTCGAGTGAGGACAATTGCTGGAGGTGAACAGGGAGAGTCTATTACTGTGTTGTACTATGAGGAGAAGATGGGTGTGTTGCTTGGTTGTGAGGGAAAGAGAGGGGTGTGTTGCTTGGTTGTGAGGGAAAGAGAGGGGTGTGTTGCTTGGTTGTGAGGGAAAGAGAGGGGTGTGTTACTGGCTGTGAGGGAGAAGGAAGGACATGTTACTGGCTGTGAGGGGGGAGGGAAGGGCTTGTTACTG
Source organism: Timema californicum (assembly GCA_902141385.1). NCBI lineage: Eukaryota > Metazoa > Arthropoda > Insecta > Phasmatodea > Timematidae > Timema > Timema californicum. The sequence goes on from CABFOW010000942.1 coordinate 95,970, forward strand.
GCTATGGCTTGTTACTGGCTATGAGGGGAAAGAGGGGGGTGTTACTGGCTGTGAGGGGGGAGGAAGTAGGGGTATGTTACCTGTTAGTGGCTGTGAGGGGGAGGAGGTAGGAGTGTGTTACCTGTTAGTGGCTGTGAGGGGGAGGAGGTAGGGGTGTGTTACCTGTGTGGTGCTGGGAGGGAAAGGGCGGGGAGTCTAGCTCCGCCTCCTCTGCCCACCGCTGTCTTGTCCCCAGAAGTGAGTCTGTGTCCTCGTCCACGCACCTCTGAGGGAAGGTAACTCCATCTCCGAGACTGTGAACAGACACAACACATAGCCCTCGTACCTTGCCTTACATCGCAACAAATTAGGACAAACATCTTATAAGCCCACACAATGTTGGTTTTATGATGCCGCCGAAGTTCCTCCGGGGTAAGTGACAAACTTGGACAGGCAGGAAGAGAGCTGGTTTCATGTAAGGTGGCAAACTTGGTTGTAACCATCCATTCAATGACATTGTTTTCAGTGTTTTATGGAAAGTAGACACCATTGTGGCTCACAAACAGAAGCTGTCCCAATTAGGTTTACAACGAAGAAAAGTGTCAAGCACACCGAACATCAGGAAGGAACAGAAGCTATTGTATATTCAGGTTTCTGACTTGGTGGGAAACTTTGTATACAATAAAAACATAACATTATGACAGGCCTGTCGCTTTCCGACCCAGTGTTAAGTTGACTAGATCCAAAATTGTGTCAGTTATTATGGATAGTGAAGGGAAACTTTCTGTTGGTCACAGCATGAAACACGCAGCCGTACACACGCAGGCCGACTACAATAAAGGAAAGGAGTTCAGATCACAGCATGAAACACGCAGCTGTACACACGCAGGCTGACTACAATAAAGGAAAGGAGTTCAGATTACAGCATGAAACACGCAGGCCGACTACAATGAAGGAAAGGAGGGCAGATTACAGCATGAAACACGCAGGCCGACTACAATGAAGGAAAGGAGGGCAGATTACAGCATGAAACACGCAGCCCGACTACAATGAAGGAAAGGAGGGCAGATTACAGCATGAAACACGCAGGCCGACTACAATGAAGGAAAGGAGGGCAGATTACAGCATGAAACACGCAGGCCGACTACAATGAAGGAAAGGAGGGCAGATTACAGCATGAAACACGCAGCCGTACACACGCAGGCTGACTATGGTTAACACAAGAAAAAGACGTTGGGTGATACCTAACAAACACGAAAATAGGTACTATACACTCCCAAACAAGGTGGTGTGTGTGTGTGTATGTATGTGTCCGCATGCGTTCAGGACTGACCTGGCATGTGTGCTAGTACTGCCCATGGAGTTGTACTGGGAGCTGGGCTGGTGTTGAGCGTGCACAGGAAACGCGACACCATCCCCCAGACTAGAACACAACGCAATGCACAACATTAGCACTCGATTGTCTAATTCCCGCGCCACGAACAAGATATTTACCCACAAGGCTGTTAAAATATTGACTTCAGTTGCTGGACTTCTTAGTTGAAATCCGGGTTAAGAGAGAATTCAGTGATAATAAGTAATAAAAGCAGTCATTGTATGGAAGGAGGATGTTTGTAGTTCATTTCAAGCACGATTCCAGAAACTAGAAGTGCTACATATGTTACGTTAGAAGCAAGTGGGCCTATCAGATTTCAGAGGCATTTGACTCTTTCAAGGACAACGAAGCTGTCGAGCTAGAAGAGAAGATATCCTGAAACCGGTTTTAATACCCGGTGTTTAATTTGTCTGGGTAAGGAAGACTTTTGGCATCCTCTTGGCTTTGTTTGGCAGAACAAGCTAGCCCACACATCTTGAGCTTTCAAATGCCTCTCAGAAATTTATGTCGCATTCCTGGCGAGGGCTCAAAATGGACTCTTTTAAGTGGTGTAAAAGCCAGCGATGGGAGAGTATTTATGAGTTTTCGAGTGTGGTCCAAGACGCTAACTACCCCCAGACCCAGTAAAACAATATCTATACAAACTGAAGAGTGAACTGTTTTATTAGGTAAAACAATGAATTGTAGAGCAAACGGTGTTATTAAGAGTCTGGGACCACACAACTTTCTTTAAAAGCATCCAAACCTTACAAACTTCCCAATATTGTGGATTAAATATCCGATCCAGGATTCAAATCTCTTTGAGGATGGTTTGTCAGAGTCGGCCATTTTAGGATGTTGGACACGGTCAATAACCAGGTTTGCTTAGTTTAAAACGGTTAGGGAATTCTCTATGTGGGTTTGGAAACGTTGTGAGGTACCTGTGCTGTGTTAGAGCGGTGGTAGCGGCAATTTGTTGCGTGTTATTGTGAAGGGAACACAATATGAACATGATGTGGGAATTTTGGGTCACTATTCAAGTTTGTCACTGACGCGAGAGGGATAGTTCTCAGGGGTGCGGGAAGCTTCGAAACAAATATCAGCTTCGGCTTCCACTTTGACAATTATGAATCTTTGCCAGTAAAAATATTGACAGGTGAAATTGAACGAAGAATAAAAGGGCAAGACCTAAACCCTTACCATAAAACTGTAGGCCTCCAAGTTCACAACAAAAACACATAATTATGTAATGTTCGGGGTAAGTGAATCCCTTTCTTCTGAAGAATAGAATAAAACACAGATTGGACTATGGCAGCATGGCTAGAGGTAGGTCATGGCCACTTAGATACTGTTGTTGCCTGTTTTTTTTTTTTAAGTTTACGCTTGGATTCTGCAGTTGCCTGTTAAAACTTTTGTCTTTATTCTTGACATACAAGACACAAGTTTAAACAGACAACAATAGTATCTAAGTGACCATGACCTACCTTGAGCCATGATGGCATAGTCCAGTCTGTTTTTTACTCTCTTCTGTTGAAGAAGGGAAATGATGTACCCCAAACATTACATAATTATGTGTTTTGTTGTGTTTTAGTTGTGAGCTTTGAGGCCTACAGTTTCCTGGTATGTGTTTAGGTCTTGCCCTTCTATCCTACCTTCAATGTTTAATTTAATACAGCTATTTGGCACAATTTTTCCTTTGTTTTCAATTATTGGCATTTTAACATTTATTTGCTGTTATAGGCTATACATTATAAATTAATACTCATATAGAAAAAATCTGAAATAATTGAATTGTAAATTGTGACATCAATTTTAACTAAAGAAAATACATAATTTTTTAAAATTATTTATTTATAAACTTGTTAGTTTTCAAACTCCGTTTGCCATGAAGATTTTGAAATGTATGTGTATTTCAAACCTCCTGTCAATAAGGAAATATAGACATTAGAGATGACACGATATCTGTTTTTCTCGACTCCGATTCTCGAGTTCAACCTTGATTCTTCGATTATCGATTCCAAGTCTTGAAAATTTCCTTTTTCATTATTTTTCCAAGCATTATTTTATAGAAACTCTGAGTGCCTGATACCTTACTCCCCCCTCGATGCTAAACTTGGACTCGAGCATTACAACGCATGTTGTTCAAAACTGTAATCTCACAATCTTATAGATATTTATTAAACAAACTAAAATTCTTCAAAATTGAAAATCAAAGCCAATAATTCAAATAAACTCAAAATTAATACAATAAATTTCAGATTTTATAACGGAAATAACACATTTCACACGTTATAAAAATTTTAAGTCGTCCATCATAACTGAACTATTACTTTTTTTAGAAAAATGTGTCAAAGTTGTTAAGTTTTTACCTCTTGTGACTATCATAATGTCATGATGTATTATATTCGGGGTAATAAGGTGTATTTACAATCTGCCGGCATTTAAGTGAAACGACAACTAAACTAATATGAGAGATAATCGATTATTACCTATTTTGTATGTTGCTGTTTTGTTTATTTGCCAGTTTTATTGAGAGCTAAGAATCAAAGTAGCAAGAATCGTAATATTAAGATCTATTCTTGAGTCTTTCAATACCAGTAAGAATCGAGGGGAGGGTATCGAGGCATCAAGTTTGACAGCATTAATTGACATTTTAAAATGCATTATCATGTGTCTGGTGCATTGGACATATTATGTATGTTGTATTGGTCATTAGTCTGGTACATTGGTAGTATGACTGGTGTATTGGTCATAAGTCTGGTATATTGGTCATATGACTAGTGTATTGGTCATTTGTCTAGTACCTTGTCTATTGGTTATTTGTCTAGACTATTGGTTATGTGTGTGGTGTATTGGTTATGTGTGTGGTGTATTGGTCATCTGACTGGTACATTGGTCATCAGTCTGGTGCATTGGTAGTATGACTGGTGTATTGGTCATAAGTCTGGTATATTGGTCATTTGCCTGGTGTCTTGTCTATTGGTTATTTGTCTAGACTATTGGTCATGTGTGTGGTGTATTGGTCATCTGACTGGTGCATTGGTCATATGACTGGTGTATTGGTCATAAGTCTGGTATATTGGTCATATGACTAGTGTATTGGTCATTTGTCTGGTGTCTTGTCTATTGGTTATTTGTATAGACTATTGATCATGTGTGTGGTGTAGTGGCCATGTCTGGTGGATTGATCACATGTGTGGTGTATTGGTCATTTGTCAGGTGTATTGGTCTTCTCACCTGCTGAACACTGGAAGGAACCAGGTACGTCGGTTGTCCCCAAACACCTCCTGGAAGTTGTTGTATTTACCCAAGCTGAACCCATCCTTGTCAGCGCCCATGCGGAATATGGGCGCTCGGAACGCCTCTGGAAAAACGCGAGATCATTATTAAAATGTAATACAACGAAAAGTTTATAGCCAAAGTTCAAATGTTGTCGTAGAAGAGTTTCCCTCAGTAAATGTTTACTACAAGTCCTCTTATCATCACCAAGAGCAATAAAAGGGCTGTACAAACAATACAAACTTCAGAGAGATTGTGGCACAAGCCAGTCGATTAACAGAGATCTTGTAAACTTTGCTTTGCAGTGTGTCAGCTCCTTGTTAATCTCCTGGCAGACGACCTGGACCTTGGTTCAGGGAGGGGGGGGGG
>CABFOW010000942.1:104948-135720 GCA_902141385.1 Timema californicum
AAAAAACCTTCAGTACACCCGACCAATATTTGAACCTCGATCTCCCAGTCATCGGCAGGCCAATCTAATACGAGTGAGAAGCCTTGGACCACCAACGCGGGTAAAGTAAACTTAGATAGTTTTTTGTAAGCACCTAATTTCGCTATTCATACAAGCTATCCACATCTATTCTCTCTAAAGGAATGGTAAGGTATCTTTTAGTCTAAACATATACAATCAGCCTGGTTTCCAACCTAACTCTGCATCACCGGAAATTCAGTCCATCACACCAGGGTCCGCAAACTATTTTGAAAATACGCGCGCCTGATATGCCAAAATTATTGTGTGTGCGACCATAGTACTTTTGTGTAAGTAAATGAACTACTGGTGTCATTAATCATCATCGACAGTAACAAATTATTGTTGGAAAAAATATTACAACAATAGCGAATACAATTTAGGAAATATAATAAGGTGACACTTTTGATTGGTTTTAAGTAGAGTTTTAGAAATTACTTAACTTATTGTTTATAACTATTACCACAACTTATTGTTTATAACTAGTTTCAAAATTATTAGCTTTGTGACAACAATAAAGAACCAATATATGTGAAATTTAAATAAGTTTTTATTTCACTTGATCGGGTAAATACAAAACTTTGGAAAGCAGCGATTACAACAATACCAAGAAAAGCTTCTCCCACGACACTTTAGGCATGCGTGCCATTGTTTAACCAGCCCTGCTGTAGAACATGTGCCTACTTACGTGGGTCTTAACTACTTCACGAGCAACTGCACCCTTATTTATCAAAGGGAGTTAGGTCAACCAATGGGCATCAGAACCAAACCTTAGTTCAAAAGCTTGTTTGTTAGTTGAAAGGTGCGTGTTCATTGCCTATTATTATATTGTAATTTGATAATACATTTTCAAGATATTTGTGTAAAAAACACCCAAACATAGGTTACTCACCTCGCTCTACATTGCTGCTGACGGTCACTGAAACAAACGAACATCTAATTAACATTCAAAGTTTGGTTGGTTGGGCCCATACAAGACTGGGATAGAAAGTTTTAATAAGAAGACATGTCCTATGGCTTTCAGCAGCTACCCACCAAAACCAATCTATGGCCATAAGAAAAAGAGGATCAAATTTAAGGAAAGGCACCAGCATTCACCTAGAAAGAGGATGTAAAATCAGCTTAATGGGCTAATTTTTATAATCGCTCAGGTAAATTTTATTTTGCAGTCTTTAAATACAGACGATAAATTATATTATTATTGCCACCGCATCTTACTACCCGTTCAGGTTATACGCACTTATGCTAATGTGTAATAGTAGGGTGATTGTGAGATTAAATGGAGAACCTACAGTTTAACGTGGAATCCGAACCACGTTGGAGGCCTGGCATTCCTCACATTCACAAGTTGTGATTAATACACGATTTGTAAGAGGTGAAGGAAGGGTTTGGTAATCAGATAAATCTGTGCCGGGACCGAGGATTGAACCCCGGCCGCCAGCACTCAAGTCTGACACCTTACCTCGAAACCACCAGCTCACCGACACAGAAGTAAAACTAGTCTATGTGCTTAAATAGTGAAAGAAATAATCAAAGATATTGCCGGATATTTGCACTATAAATAAATTAAGACTAAGCTATACACAGGTGCTAATTTAATTTGATAGAAACAGCAATCCTCTGTACTTAGAGTGACACTAACTAAAACAAAGTAGGATTCTTCTCGATGCAAGCCTATCGAGTTAACTCTACTGAAAGATGTGGATGAACCGACCCAAATATATAGGAATGAGCTATTCATACAGAGAACATAAACAATCAAAATTAAACTTATACACTCTGTAATCTACTCAATGCACTATGTAGCGACATATTTATTATTTGTATAAAATATACACAATCTTACAAGATGAATACAAAGTGTTCCTTGCTGGGCACGACAATTCGCAATGTTGCTATAGGATTGTACATCTTAATAGCTTAATGATCTTGAGAGAGAGAGAGAGAGTCTACTGTGTGTGTCATGGGTCGGGGTGTGTTCTCCCCCTTGTTTTATTAGTAATTTGGGGATAGAACACCAAGTCAGAGACATATTTTATAAATAATATTAAAATAAATGTATGTGTTATTATTTATGAGAATAGACCAAGGAGATAGTGCCCATCATCTAAAATAGGCGACATTTTATTATTATTTTCAAAATAGGCCTATCAACATTTTAGGATTAATTTACCTACCTTGGAGAATTCATACCGGTATGATGAATCAATAATTATAACTTATAGGCTGACTGTATGCAGCCCAAATGATTTTTTGTAAAGCTATTTTTAAAAAAATGTAGCATCAGCCATATTTAATTTATCCCAAAAGATTATGGTACTCTTTTTACAAACAGTCAATAATTATCTGCATACACACATTTCACCTTGTTTCGTGGCAAGAACAACTTTTGTAAATGCGCCAGAGATAGGTATCTTTTTATCTTGTTTGGATAAAAAAAATCTTGAGCCCGTATGAATAAAACTACCGTAAGTTACATGCAACTTCCCCCAATACTCCATATGAACTAACACAATTACAACCGCTGGACGTCACAAATGTAAAAGCCCAAATTAATGTTTAAAATAGTAATAATATTAATAATTATTATTATTATTTTGTTTTATTATTTTTTTAATTACTATTAATATCAGTATCACCCGCCTCGGTGGCGTAGTTGGCTAGCACGCTTGTCGTGTTGAGCTCTACTGCTGAGGACGGGGAGATCGAGGTTCGGATCTCGGTCGGGTGAACTGGGGGTGGTTTTTCCTAAATGGTTTTCCACTCTTCCTCCACGCAAATGCAGGTTCACTTCCTCTAATTCAACCTTCCCAATTCCTAATCCATTAGCGTAATTAGTACTTAAAGCGTATAACCCAAACGGGTAGTAAGACACGGTGCTAAATATTATATTATTATATATTATAATATTAGTATCAACTTCGCCATTTTCGTCATCGTCATCGTCATCGTCATCGTAATCTTCATCTTCATCATTTTGGTTTTTATGACTATTTTAAATATTAATATTTAAAATTCCTATAGGCCTATTCAAAATTTCATATCCTAGTAGGTATTATTTGATTTGCCTTTTTATTAAGGATTCAAGAGAAAGCAAGACTGGAGTACATGAATCAGATAGCAGACAATGTTGGCAGAAGACGGTACAAAGTTGAACAAAACTAGCCTCAGGATAGGCAATAGAGTAGAGCAATTGCAAGAGTGATGATCTGATGATCAAGTATGTAATCAGGTAATTCCATACTATTTCAACAACTTTATATTAAATTGGTTGCCGCAATTATTTTTTTTTCTTTCTGCACAGTTGATTATACATGTTTAGAGAATTCAAAACCAATTTTTGTTTTCTAAAAATCCTCACCATTTGGTGGGGAGGTCCCTAAATGGTGCTCGGAACACCTCGATTTTTACTACAGAACGCATTTGTTCAAAGTGCTATAACTTCTTCCCAAATTGAGAAAATTCAAAAATTCAAAACCCACTGTACTCCGAAGAAAATTCTGATTGTTTTGGGTTTTTTTTAAAATTTAATTTTCTGATTTATTTTTGAAATTTTATTGAAGGTCAAAGTTTACAAAAGCGCAGTTAAACCAGTTTTTTTTTTTGTTGCAAGAACCATGGTACCAGTAGATCTTACCTAAGGTGAGAAAATTGGAGTGTTTTGAGCCCTTCCATAATTTTTTGGCTGATGTAAATGGGAAATTTTTGATTTTTCCATTTTTTGAGTAGCTGTATCTCCAGTGGGGGCCAAAGTAAAAATCTGAATTCTATACCCCAAAGACTTTTATTTGTTAAGAACATAATAACAAAATTCGATCCCTTTGTTCTGAATTATAAGAAAAAAAGTTGAGCTTAAAAGTTGAGCTAAATTCTAGTTTTTCCCATTCATTTTGATGGGCAATTTAAACTACCTCAGAGTTAATCGAATAATGTTGACTTTGATGTCACTTGTAAAAAAAAAAATAACCATACTGATAAAAATATAGTTAAAAGTATAGATTAGTAAAGAAGTGTGTGTGTGGGGGGGGTGGGGGGAAGTAGTTAAGAGATGTGTTGCGCACCAAAACAACAAACTTATGTTTGATGGTGCTAAGCTTAACATTGATTATAAAGACTTGACTGGATTCATTGGTGTGTGACTTATAGAGTTAAAGATGTATGTTGGTCGGGTAGCTATAGTGATTGTCCTGGACCAGAAATTATAAGAGATTTGAGTGACTTGGATGAGGAAGATAATGTTTTTGTAGACACTGTGACATAAAAACCGTGGATAACCAAGGACAAAGCGGCTCTCATGATTATTACAAAGTGAATTGATGATTTAATTGAAGATATAATGGATCAACTAGTTTCTCTGGAGCACCACTTCATTTCTAAAGCACATTCTAGTTACATAAAATACAAGAAGAATATTTTAGAACTTATTGAATACTTGGTTACACTTCTAATGTGTGGTTCAATATGAGATCCGAAGTTTACATTGGATAAATGACAAAGCAACTTTACATTCTTTTGTAACGTACTACAAAGACCCAGTCGATCAATCTCAGATATCAAAAAGTTTTTGTGTGATTTAGTGACTGTAAGAAACATAACAGTACAGCAGTAAATATGCTTTTCAAAAAACTCTGGGAACAAAGTTAAAAAGCATGGTACCTTTTGCACACAAAATCATATACTTTACACCGATACCTTAGTTTTTGAGACATTTACCGGTATACGATGATCTATTCTGTCGCCCCACTCAAACAATTATTTTAACTAGATTCTACTTTAGATATAAGGCAAAATTCCCGATTTCCCTATAAATAATAGCCGCACATTAATTTATTTTAATATGAAAGCCCGAGAGAAAAATAATCTTACTTGATGTGGTTATTCCCAAACATGTCAATATTTGCTTGGTGGTCTAAAGTCAAATAGCCTTGCAAGTTGAATATAATTAAAATGATCAGTCATTCCTAATGTAGGTTTACTAAGTACCTACATGTGTAACACAACAAACACATGAATTGTATATCAGTTCCTCGAAACACCCATTAATGAGCTATGACCCCTTAAACCCTGTGGTTGGACGGACGTGAGGGTGTGTTGACCACAAAGAACACTTGAAAGCTCTTCATCAGAGAGTGTAAAAATGGGGGCGGGCAAGAGATCCTAGCTGTATCCGAATAGTCTACGTCATGCGCCGTCGACCATTGACATTCACTTGATAGTTGCATTAGCAATAACGTGATCAAGTGCAGATCCATCTGAAGTCATGAAGTGTGCTGACGCACACCGCACGCACCCTTGGGTCCAAGGGTGACAGCAAGTTACCCTTGACACGCCGTCAATGCGGTGTTTGATCGGCAATTGTATAATTTTCCGTCTGCTATAGATAGAGCTCGTAGAGTAATGTTATTTTGATAGCATATGTTAAATATACTGGTTGTGTTGGATAATTTGTCATGTGTAGTGAAAATATGTCACCAGAAACCTGTGAGCGGCCTAGGCGAATTCGGGCTGATAGATGGCGTTTAAAATAGTTTCCAAGATAATTGGTAGCAAGCAGCACTGTAGACTCACGGGTATTAAAAGGATATTTCTCCGTTCAAACAGTCTATTGCAGTCTTCGATCTCAAGTGTGTGCAAAGTCATCAAGTCAAGTGTACTTGACTATTCGAATACAGCCCTTATTAGCCTTGGCTGAACTTTACTAAAGATACTCACGAAAACAAAGTTGAATGACATAAGCGTAGTAGGACCAGACGACTATGGTGACTATGAAAAGCACCGGCACCCACTTGACCGCGTCTACACACCACATACAAGGACCTCTAGGTCGCCTGCCTGACTCGCTGCTTGAAGCCATCATTTGGAACAGCAATCTGTCATCGCATCGTTACGAAACCATTCAATTACAAATTCACTACGATCGAACGTCCTTCGTCCCGGCTAATTTCAATTAATAATAGCTACTCTGTCTTTCAATATCGATGCATTTTATATTATTCTAAATCTTTTCTAAAGACCCCTCCCCATGTTTATCAGTTTGAGTGGTCTAGTTTCAATGATTTATGTAAGGCCCTTCCATATGGGCTTACTTTTGTAGAACATAGTATTTTAAAAAAAGATAAAAGTTTCAGTAGTGTCTAGCTTTTGCCACTAGGAGCGCTTGAATCCACACATACCTTAACACACTGTTCCCTTGCATGGCAGCGGGGGGGAAAAGGTGCATATAGCTAAAAAAAAACTACTCCGTACTTAATCCATCCCCAATAGACTTTTCAATAGTACTAGAAAAGGTCTAAGTCATTTCAAATCAGTGTTCAATTGTGGCACAGTATTATATAGACACGATAGTGTGCAGAATATAAAAGCTAATTAAAAATACAATGCATGGATGAGCAAAAAAATAAGTAAAGGCCACATTGTTTTGATTAATTGACACTTAATAATAACTTAGGAATTTTAACATAAAATAAATTTGGCATTCATGATACTAAAACAACATTAAGGGATAAAGAAAATAAATAGTGTATTATATCAAAAAATAATATGCCATTACCTACATTAGGATATTTATATGCATACGAGCCGATATTGGCTCTTTTTGTAAACAACTTCTGAATAAATAAATACATAAATAATTTTAGTAACTGTAAATACATATTTAAAAAAAAGTTACGATTAAAAAATCCACATTCCAAAAATAATGGAATACATACCGTACCCTTAAAAACGGAGGTAAATAAAAATGATGAAGCTTTAAATATTCTCCATTGATTTTTTTTTATGTGATTAGTGATCTTGCCCTTTCATAAAGCTTATTAAAACTATTCATCAATTTATCTTAGGTCCGATCACATGAGCGTTTCCTTGTCGTGCGTATCCAACGCACGTCGGCTCCACCCCCCGTTTTGATTATTGGGTCGTTTCTCGCAAATGATTTCTACCACATGGTTTTCCAACGTATAGAGGGTAACACCAACTATAAAAAAAATTACAAGTTCCAGCAAAGTGCATTCAGTAGCTTTCTAGTTTACACCGAAGGATACAGTAAATAAATAAAAAAAGAAAAGAAAGAATGGTGTGGTTGGGTTCATTTACTAAACAGTGTGGTATTAACTGTGTCTCACTTGATATTTGATAGATTAAGGAAGAATACACCTAAACTCTTAAATTATCTTCTAATACCCATCTCATCATTTGACGAGCTACTGATTACCACACGCCCAGAAATTTTAATTAGTGATACCAACATGAGAGGAGCTGTTACTGCAGCTGAAATTTCCCAGCTTCTGGCCACCCAGGGTTTGGGTGAGGAGCAAGAGATATGATGACCTTGCACCAAGACAGCAAAGCTACAATTGAAAACGCGTGATAGCAACCGTCCATATGAAAGATTTCCCTATCTTTCTTTGGTTTGCTGCTGAGCAATGCCACCACAACCAACAATAGCGTTAGAATCAAACCGTCATGCGTTAGACCAATCGCTCACTGACCGTGTGAAATAATCTACTTGGAACAAACGCGTGGTAGATCTGACGTGATGGTAGGAGACACGCACAAGGAAACGCTTGTGTGGAACGGAATTTATGCGTGTCCCAGCCACATATATATGAGTGTATCTAGTTTAATTTCACGCAAATACGCTTTTAGTGGTTTAAAAAGTGACTACAGAAATCTTTTCGTTTCAGAAACTAGTGAGGAGTTCAGAAAGACAACATTGTTTACGAAACTAAGGAGAATAAACAAACTACCAACGAAACACACTATACAATTGATTGTCAACTAGCTAGTGCCATAGAAAAGACAGTTTAATAGTGCTAGTGCTAATATGGCGTCTCATCTGGCAGGTGGGAAGGTAAACGTCGCTCTTGTACAGGATGAGTATAAGAAAGATTTGCTACGCCTATTATCAAAATGTGAAGGATCCAAGGCGATAGTCTGGGACAAAGGGCTCGCGGGGCCAGTGGGTCTCATCGCAAAATTGGACCTATTAAGAGATAATGAAGTTATGAAAATGTTCCCGATGACTGGGGACCGTCTGCCGACCGAGGTGGTCAAGATCAAGAACTTAATATTCATCTCTCGGCCCAAACTCAGCCTGATGGATCTGGTGGCCAAACACATCCATTGGGAGGAGCAGTCTAGCACCAACAAGAGAGAGTTTCATCTTTTCTTTGTTCCTAGAAGGAGTAAGGTGTGCGAGAAGTTCCTCATGACTAAAGGCGTGTTCGGCACGCTCACGTTCATCGAGGAGTTTGCTTGCAACCTGTTCCCGTTCGACAGCGACCTCATGTCAATGGAGCTGGAAGATGCGTACAAAGAATACCACTTTGAGAACGACCCCACATGCTTGTATCAAGTGGCGAAGGCCGTGATGGAGCTCCAAAGGCTGTTCGGGACCATCCCTGCGGTGTACGGCAAGGGCGCCGGGGCGAAGCATGTGTGTGACCTAATGCGCCGCATGGCCAGAGAGCGTATGGGGCTTGAACCGCCTCAACCCAAGATTGACCGGTTGCTGCTGTTAGATCGCAGCGTGGACCTGCTAACAGCATTGGCTACACCACTTACATATGAGGGCCTCATTGACGAGATATTCAGCATAAATAGCACGACAGCTCATTTCCCTGCCGAAAGGTATTTAATACCTATATTCTACACACATTCAAATATATTATACAAGTAAACTATTAACTCGTTAATATTCTATTCGGTAACACTTTATTCCAACAATAAGCACTTTGACTCGTAGAGAGGGTTTCTAATGTTCAAGATTAGTGCTCTCGGACCATGGCATAAAGCTTGTCACTTCAAAAAATAAAAGCATTATATTTTGCAGATTAAATAATTTGTTGTCAATAGTTTGAAGGAGTAAATAATCAAAACTAGATTTTAAAATAATTATAAAGTTTAATAACATGTAATACTTTGTGTAGTTACTTAAAAAAGGTTTTATAATGAATTTGAAAAAAATAAATCAAATAGTATTATGGATTAAATAGCCAAGCTACTCTATTTGTTAATTACAATTATAGCTGGATCTAAATATCATAATATTCTTGAAAAATTACACCTCGACACGGGGTCCCGATTTCTCTTCCAATGTCCAGGTGTCATTTTTCAATTTAAAGACTAAAATATTATTATTATTATTATCAGCACCGCGTCTTACTACCCGTTCGGGTTGTACACACTTAAGCTAATGTATAATGGTAGGGTGATTGTGAGATGAAATGGAGGACCTACAGTTTAACGTGGAATCCGAACCACGGTAGGAGGCCTGGCATTCCCCACATTCACAAGATGTTAAAATAATATTGTAATTATAAATTGTCCACAATGTGACCGTAAAGAAATTAATTGATGAGGGATCTTTAAAAATTTGGATGCAGTCACCAACGGTCCTTAGTGCTCATGTGGACCAGTGCAATTCATTTGAATTTTAAAACACATTATTGGTAGATCAGTTATGCTTGCCCCCCATGCTTAGCTTGATATCGTGTGGATTTAATTTAGTTCTATGCCTGATTCGGTTGCTTCAACACATCCACCTATTCCCAGGTTCACCAAAGCTGACGAGATGCCGGGTGACATGCCCACTCAGAAGAAGAAGATCATACTGAATTCTGCGGACGAGTTGTTCGCCGAAATCAGGGACAAGAACTTCAACGCGGTGGGGCCAACGCTGAGTAGAAAAGCACGACTCATCTCCTCCCAGTTTGAAGAGCGCCACGGCGAGAAGACGGTCCAGGAGATGAAACAATTTGTAGCTCGGCTGCCACACATGATGGCCGCCAAGGCCTCCCTCGCCACACACACCACCATCGCCGAGCTCATCAAGGAACTCACCGACTCGGATGACTTCCTCGAGTCTTTACAGACGGAGCAAGAATTCATGAACGGAATTGACACGGATCGAGTCCATCCCTACATCGAGGATTGTATTGCTCAAAAACACCCTCTGCTGAAGGTTCTGAAACTGCTATGTATGCAGTCTATCACCAACAGCGGGATGAAAGCTAAGGTGCTTGACCACTACAAACGAGAGATCCTTCAAACCTACGGTTTTCAGCACATCCTGACGCTGAGAAACTTGGAGAGCGTGGGCCTCCTACGAGTCCAGCACAGCTCACGCCCTTACACCATCTTACGGAAGATGTTACGACTGACGGTGGAAGATGAGAGCGAGATAACGCCGACAGACATCAGCTATGTCCATAGTGTGTATGCCCCGCTCAGTGTACGGTTGGCCCAACAGCTAGTCAGCCCCGGTGGCTGGAAGGGCATGCAAGACATCCTAGGGCTCCTCCCCGGCCCCACCGTCGAAGAGACACAACTTGACAAACAGGGGAAGGATCTCGTTGGTACACAACCTTCTCAAACCGAGGTAGTTCTGGTGTTCTTCATAGGGGGCTGCACTTATTCTGAGGTGTCTGCGTTGAGGTTTCTGTCGCAGCGGGAGGATTCCAACGTCGAGTTTGTGGTTTGTACAACAAATTTAATAAACGGGGGCTTGTTCTTGAAGAGTCTGATGGAACCTTTGAGTACTGATATTAATAATTGAAACTATTAACATTGGGCCAGTCATTTAATATATTGTAGTTTATATTGATTTGTTTATAACTTTTGTTAATAGGCCTAAATGGAAAATGCATAAACCTTTTACATCTAGTCACAGTGTAATTAAAGGATTTACAAAAATTGAGGTTGGCTCGATCTCTTGTAACTGGAATCATTACCAAGAATGTCAACAATTCTGATACCTTCGATTTTCTCAATTCTAATAATATCATAATCAGGGAACACACACACGTGTGTGTGTGAATACGTGCATATACATGGAGTAGTTTAGTGTATGTGTAAAGTATATTTTCTCTTTTTTGTTTGATAAAGGCAACAATGCTGAAATATTAGGCTGTGTTTAAATGTGTGTATGACGACTACTACTACTACTATAGGCCTATAAGATTTAAGAAAGAAGATGTCACCTTTGTGCGTTGGATTCTTCCAAACTATACCTCTTTCCCTAGGTGGGCTTTCTTCATTAAATTTGTACTAATTTGTTTATTTTTTCTTTATTATTATCAATTTCTATAATAAAATGATATTTTATTATGTAGGCTCTAAGTCACATCTAATTGATCATCACTCCCAACACCTTAGCTCAGTCGGTAGCGTGTCTCCCTACTGAGCTAAGAGCCCCCGGTTCGATTCCTGGCATGATGGAGGAAAAATGTGGGTTTCCTTTTTTCACAGGGAGAATTAACGGTCAGGGGCTGGGTGTTGTGTCCTAGATTAAAGTTAGTTAATAACTTGTGGTCTGATATAATCATTCAGAAAGCGCAAGTTAAATACCTAAAATAAATTAAACGAAATTTTTTTTTTATCATAAGTTCAAAATTTACCATAAATCTGATGTGAACAATTTGAAATAATTGTCATCACCTTTAAAGTCAATAGAACATTTTGAACAAGTAACTGAAATTGATTAATATATTTTAAAATAAAAAGTCAACTTCAATGGTCCTGGGGTAAAGTGCTTGCCTCGGGATGTTTGTAGGTTCAAACCCAGCCGGGGTCAAAAGATTTTTCTTGAGGGATAAAAATGTGTAGCACAACTTCCTTCGAATGGAAAGTAAAGCCGTCAGTCCCATGCCAATTGTGGCATGTAAAAGAACCCCGGAAGGTATATGAAAATACCTTTCCTGGCAAAATTACCAAGAACTTTCTGTATCTTATAGAAATTCTCTTGTGCTGACATCCGTCGGTTCAGAAAGTGCATGTTATTATTATCATCACGTCTTACTCCCGTTCGGGTTATACGCACTTACGCTAATGTGTAATGGTAGGGTGATTGTGAGATGAAATGGAGGACCTACAGTTTAACGTGGAATCTGAACCACGGTGGAGGCCTGGCATTCCTCACATTCACAAGATGTCTTGTCAGAGGTGAAGGAAGGGTTTGGTAATCAGATAAATCTGTGCCTGGACCGAGGATTTAACCCCGGACACCTGCACAGAAGTCTGACACCTTACCCCTAGACCACCAGGTCACCTGCTATTGTTATTACTTTACTGGGGTAAAGATGAGGAAGGAATCATATTAGAGGTAACCAATCTACACTAATTGCATGTGAAGAAAGAGTGTAAAACCATTTAGTAAAAACCACCCTCTTTGGACCTGACTGGGTTTCGAACCCCAATATCCCCGTTATCAGCAGGCTGGTATAACGTGACCCACCTAGGTGGCATAGTTTGCTAACGCACTAGTTTTGTGTTTAGCTATACTGCTGAGGACGAGGTTGAGATCTCGGTCGGGTGAACTGGGGATGGTTTTCCCTAGATAATTTTCCACTCTACTTCCAAGCAAATGTGGGTTCACTTCCTCTAAATTAAACCTTCCCAATTCTTAACCCATTAGCTTAGTCAGTACACAAGCATATAACCCAAACGAGTAGTAAAACGTGGTGCTAAATAATAATAATAGTCTACAGTGAAAGTGAAAAAAAAAACTCTCTTAAACGTGAAAACAGTTTGAAAAACACAATTGGCTGCAAGTTGAAAGTAGGGCCAACTGATAGTATGGTGCGGGTTGAAACTCTTTAGTCTGAGAGCCTTAGGACCTGACCACATAATTCGACTCTTTAATAACCCTATATATACCCTGAAGCCCAGGCCCGGGGCTCTCTCATTATACTGTCACAACCCTGAGCTAGGTTGGGATGTTTATTTTGAGTTGCACAACTTTATTGGGCCTGTGTAACTGAAAGTTCTGGCTTAGCAAACTCGATGCAATGAATTAGAAAACATTAAAGAGGAATGCTGACTACTCACAACAAACTTGCACTAGTTGTGGAATAACAGGGCCAGATTAGGCTGTAAAAGTTTGTTATTCTTACATCGGGGCTGACACATCTATTTAGACTCGTCATTGGTAACTACACTATAGGGTGACCGCCAAGCCCAGTGTCCCGAGTTCTGCAGGGAGTCCCGAGCTGTATCAGTCATTCCATCAGTCTTAAGTTTCACGACTAAGCCATTTCTCACACGAGCGCAAACGTCCAAGTTCTTATATTTCTTTTATATCACATTTAACATCACCTATGGTTTTATCTCTTAGTGCTACTATTAAACTACAATTTGAAACCTTCGGTATAATTTTAAAGTTAAGCAACTACCTTGCCGCCGAACCTAACCTTCCCTACAAGCTATGCTAACAGGTCTGACCTACAGGAGGAGGAACAGCGACAATACATACTTAGTGCTATGTTATACAAAGTATAATAAATAACCCGCCTCTGTGGCGTAGTTGGCTAACGCGCTTGTCGCGTTGAGCTCGGCTGCCAAGGACGGGGAGATAGAGGTTTGAATCTCGGTCAGGTGAACTGGGGGTGGTTTTTCCTAAATGGTTTTCCACTCTACCTCCACGCAAATGCGGGTTCACTTCCTACCATTAGAGTAATTAGTACTTAAAGCGTATAACCCGAACGGGTAGTAAGACGCGGTGCTAAATATTATTATTATAATAAATAATTCATCACCTTTCACAACTCTTGCTCTCTTGGAAAAAATAATTAGGGGCTAAAATACAACTAGAATACAAGCCTAAATAATAATGACTAAACACAATACTCTGCTGCAGATATAAACAACTTTGGTACCTTTGTAACGCTGAGAACACTGTCCTGGTGGCCGACCCTCAAACCAATGGCGGAAAATTCAAAATATTCTGGGCCATGGAAGTCTCAGACTAAAGAATTTCAACTTGTATAACTATTTTTCAGGGACAATGTGCCATATACACAGCAGAAATCATTCAAATAACTCCTCAATAACAGGATTAACACTATAGTTATTAATTTGTTTAAGACCTGCTTCGGTGGCCGCATGATCTCAAGGCATCACTCTTGCAATTGACTAGACTGCAGATGATGGGTGAACTGAGGGGGGATTTTCCCTAAATGGTTTCCCCACTCTATTCACACAAATGTGGCTACACTTCCTCTAAATTAAATCATCTCCAACCCACTAGTGTAATTAGTACATAAATGTATAGCCCGAACAGGAAGTAAGATCCACTGGTAAAAAAAAAATTGTATAAACTAAGTCTCAAGGTAAGTTGAATTCAAGATGTGTACATTTATGTTACAAACTCACATCAATATTAATAAAAAAACAGTAAATGTTGAGAAAACTGGTAGATGTTTGAATTTAATAAATAATGAGATTGCGTGAGGGCATTTTGCACTTGTCATGTTTGAATGAAGTTTTTTTCTTTAGTTTGAGTATTATAAAGCAATATTAGTACAAGAAATATTTCAAGTTGAATTTCTGTAATGCATAAACCATAAATAAGTACAAACACATGTTTTTAAAACTATTTTTTTTTTTGTGAAAAAAATTTATGTCACACAAGTTCAAATTTTTAAAATAAATTCAATATAACGTTACATGTTTTTTAACTAGACAAAAGGAAATATTGAGGTACTCTATTTTCTATGAAATTTTATCTTAAAATTGAATAAAATTGATGAAACTATAGTAATTTTTGAGAAAAAGATATAAAATTCCAAGTACCTACTTAAATTTTCCAAGTTTAGTAAAAATCTTTCGAGTCAACATTCATTCCTTTCTTTTACAGTGATGAATTAACGGCTATGGGGGTTGGATGTTGTGTCTGTTCTAGAATTGAGTTCATTTATAAGTCGTGTGCTAATATAATGCGTTAGTTCAGAGAGTGCACATCAAACCTTAAAAAAAAAAAGAATGTGTCAACAATTTAAACTGTATTGGTGTAAGGTGATATTTTAAATGTCTCGATATAATCTCACTGAAATCTGACCTGGATCTCAACCAATGGCCCATTGAAAAGTGTTTCAATGAAAAATCTGATTGAAAGGGTTTGTGACAAAATAAAGAGACTTGCAGTGTCTTAAAACCTCTTTAATGAAAATTACATTTTGACATAACCACAGACAAGGGTATTTAATTCCAGTAGAATATACACGTTTTTTGAATTTATTTTTAAAAGCCTCATCAATAGTATTTGTTTTATTTGGGAAATGTAAGGGTTTATTTACTAGTAAAACTTTTTTTTCTTCTTCTGGTTCATCTATTAAAAACTATAATCACGGTTAAGAATCCCCCTAAGTACATGTTCGATTGGGCCGTCAACAATTTCACTAATAAATACTGTATTATTTACACACTAGCCAATATCCAGTTATGTTTTAAATAATTTGAAGATTAAAATTTAAGCTTATTCCAAACTACTCGAGATATTTTACCTTCCAACAAATTTATTTAGTTCTCAATTTTTTTTTGAAATGAAATTGTTAAAATCCTGAGTAAACAGCTCACTATAAAATTTGACCAGCCCAATCAAGTAAAATGATGAAAACGTTTTTCCATCAGCATCATAACAGTAAATTTCATTATAGTATTCTGGTTTGCATTTTTATTTTTTACAATAATTAATAAATATACACTTTCCTTTACATATATTCTGTACATTTTATTGAAGTATTATATAATATATATGGTCTCCAAACACAAAACATACACAAATAATATTTCAGGACTAGATTCGAAAAACCTTCTGCGCTTAACAGAGTTGCGAATATACCGCGCATATCAACACGGCAGACTGATTCCTCATTGTGCATTGGAAAACAAAAGAATTCCTCAACAATCACATTCTTACAGTCTAGACATTCACACCATAGTTATAAAATCATCTGACCTTTTAAATCAAGTTATAAAAGTGAACCAACATTCCATTTATTTACTACAAGGCATCTATTTACTTTACATGGGGTAAAAACATGTTAGTTAGGTGATGAGCCATGTTTTGAGGGGCTACTCACGAGAATGTAGTCCCTGGATTCATGACCAGCTTTACATCGGTCACGTTATACAAGGCTACATGAGTTCTCTTCTGTTGAGATAATTCAATTAAGTGACAAATGATAACCTGACACGAGAATCTAACCCGGGACCTTTGGCTTTGTACGCCAATGCTCTACCACTGAGCCATCCTGGTTTGTCTAGTATCCACGTCCCGGGCTCGGTTCACTTAATTGAATTTGATTCAGCTCTCAGAACTGGTCCTGTTGCTAACCATCACATATCAGTTTGTGATAGATGTTGTTAATAACTTCAAGATAAACTTTGTTCTACCTTTCATGAAAAAAACTGTACATATGTGGACAAACAAATGTGTCATGCAAACAAAAATTGATTGTATTTACATACATATAGACCAGGCAGTTTCTTTGGGTTGCAAATCTTTGAAAATAATAAAATAGCTCCGGTATGTATAGTTACCCAGAGCTGCCACGGTTTTTCATAAACATAAAATTCCCTGTGTTTTACAGGTTTCAGAGAGAATTTACATTTTTTTAGACAATTTACAAGGCCTACAGAAGAATAAAATATCATTTCTCATAAAATCGACTAGTCTAAAGTTCTGCCATCGGTGTTTATGAAAAGGATAATTAGACCGTGATGGGGACATTTATGTGGTTTTTTATGCAACATATCTTGGTGAAAAAAAGGGTGGGGGTTACTAGATAAGACATGTTCAAATACTGGGTGATTAGTTTTTCATTTTGATTTTCTTCCATGAAAAAAGGACTACTATTTAGAGCTTGCAGTTAAATGTCACAAACTCACAATTACTCCAGTATTTCTTTAGTTTCTTTTTTATGAAATTCCTTGCACTTTCCTAAATAATTCCAGAGACAAAAAACATTCCAGTATTTTATCGGTTATCCCTGTATCACAAGTGCATAGAAAACCTGCCTAGGCATGGCCCTTGATATATTTTAATTATTAGAGCTGAAGCGGTTAGTAAAACAAAGATGATAATTTGCAGAGGGATTAGTATGAGCCTGCTTTGAATCACTGTGATAACATTAGTGTTAGAACTGCGCTCCTCAGACAATATTATAACCACACAACTAGTACTTAAAACCAAGGACTACTTCCTGTGCCACAACGGGTCATGAGAAAAAAACCGTAGCTCTGAATGACACTTATCCTGACCAGACTTCTCATGCCATCTTGATAGATACAGTTAACTCTGATATAGAAACTTCTCCTGGTTGTACCACCAATGTTCCTGCAGATAGTGATTCTAGACAAACACATATTAACATCGTCCGACTGTCTTCCCTTGAGAAACTGACAAGGGGCCAGTTTCATAGTCAAGTGTAGTACGCCTCAAGTGCGGCGCTACACTAAGTACATGACGACACCTACCTAAACCAGAATGGAATGGGCCAGTTTCCTATGCAAGAACGGACCATTCCATTCGAGTTTAGGTAGGGGTCGTCTTTTATTTAGTGTACGCCGGACTTGAGGCGTACTACACTTGACTATGAAACTGGCCCAAAGTATTTACTTTCCTCAATTGACTTCTTACCTTTGAAAATGGTGGCAGCACATTGAAGTTTGCATTATCATGATTGATTGGGTACTAAAATATTTTTATCCAGACATTTATAATAGTGATTACAAATAAGAAACTTTTGAAATACTTAGAATTCGAAAGTTTGATTTATTAATCAATAATTTTTAAGAAACCCATTCTTTGAGTCTGGCACAAATGAATAAACATATCTTGAAAAGAGAAATTTAAATTTGAATAATAGTTAACTTCCGATTCAATGGGAAATGTTTTGAATCTAATATAGTGGAAAGAGCTTAATACTTTGCAGCTTTGAATTGTAAGGTTATACAATGGAACCGAGCCACACTAATGTGACAGGTCTCGTGCATGTCCGATTTACAAGCACTCAGGAGAAACATTGAACTGCTCATATATATAAACTGTGTTCACACCCATTGGAGGACTCAGAACCAAGTGTGAAGGTCCCCCCCCCTCAATGCTCTCAACCATGAAACAGGTTAAAATAGGTATGAAAACCATTTTGACAGAACTTGAAAACTCAATTATAATATGAGCCGTGTAATGTTAAATAGGTTTTTAGGGAAACTGTAAGAATTTCTCGCGATTCGCTAGAGAAAGATAGAAGCAGACTAAGATATTAATTAAAACAACTTTGAAAAAGCTTGCAACCCAATTGCGAGGTCTAGTTATTTTGTGGATAATGTGTACTAAGATTGTGCAGTGTTACCAAAACAAAAATAAAAGTTTTTCTACTATATTTAATAGAAAGTAGACAACTCATCTTGTGGTTAGTAGTAAACATAATCAATGTAAGCCTGCACTTTATCATCTGAAGTGATTGATAGGTCAGTAAATGACACCAGAGAAGTCTCATTTAAATAAAATAATGATCATAGGTGTTAGGGGGGCAGGGGTTGGTTTCAAAATACAGGTTATAATGATTACAATAACTGGCTTGGAAACAAATTTTAAGAATAAAAATTAAGTTTGAAGCACAGTTGGTGTGCACATAATCATTTATCTTTGAATAGAAATCATAGTTATGAGACTCTTCAAGAAGAGCGTAAACATATAAACTATCCTGTCAGGGGCTGCAAACTTGCTAGACCAATCGGATAGAGGCCCGTAAAATGTGAATTATGATATAAGTGCTGAGATATAAACTTTTTATATTCAGAGGGAAAAAAAGTTGGATTTGGCCCGGTAAACAAGAAGCACATTTTTGAAATAGCAGATAATAAAGATAACAGCAATCACCCCCTCCCGCCTTCAAAATCCCCTTCGCACGACAGCCATAGACTTACATATAAATTATTGCTTTCCTAATAAGATTAAGAAATTAAAAACTGTCTTGGAATTGTTCTCAATTTCGAAACGCTACAAGACCCGCATCTGTGACCAAATGGTCTAGAGCGTCATTCTAGCAATAGGCTGTACTGCCGATAGTGAGTAGATAGAGATTAGATTGCCTCTCGAGTGTAATGAAGGTAGTCGTCCCCCCCTCCCCCCCTGCTTAAATGGAGTTTCACTCTCTCCGCGTAAATGTGGGTATAGTTCCTTTAAAGTCAACCTTCCTCATCTCTGACTCATCAGCGTAATTGGTACATATGCGTATAACCTGAACAGGTAGTAAGACGTGGTGATAAAAAAAAAGGTTGTATGATGGGACGTTTGCACTGTCGAATGGATCATATGTCTGTGAGTGCGCAACCCTTGATATAAATATTAAACTTCAGCTCTTAAGTGCAACTAAATTAATAAATGCCTACGACCTTAACAAATGTTAAAGATGTGAAAAAACCCAACATGTATGCATATATTTCTAAGAGATAGAAACCCAACTAAGCTTACAGATCTAACAACGACACAAAACTACTAGGTACTATTATGAAAGTACAAATTCAATCAGGAGTTTAAACCTTAATGAGGTATTTTTTTTATACTATCAAATTATAGGTATTGTTTTATAACTTACACACAGCCTCGTATTTGACTGACATAAAAAGTATTTAGCCACATGAGAGGCAAGTTATATGGCAAGCAACCCATCACCAAACATTTCCAGATAAAGCAAGTCATGATGGAGTGCTCCTAGCTGTTGATTGTGGGCTCGTTGACTACCATGTCAAACAAAACACATGTGTGGACTAGAGTTAACTACAATAATTCATTCACAGATTACAATCGAATATATAGGCCTTATTTTTAATCAATATGTATATGATTTAAATAAACTTAACAAAACAAACTTTAACAAACTAACTATTAGATGGATACATTAAAACTAATTGCCAACTATCCTTGACCCTTGCTAATATTAATACTAGATTATCTTTGATTTTCGGTAGAATCTTTACTCAAAATGTGTTCTCACTGATCCTTTTCTTCATTAAAATCCACCTCACTCCCCGGTTTGATCAAAATCCACTTCACAGGCCCTGGTTTTAATAAAATATACCTCATTGGCCCTGGTTTTATTATACTCCACCTCACTGTCCATGGTTTTATTAAAATCCACTTCACAGGCCCTGGTTTTAATAAAATATACCTCACTGACCCTGATTTTATTAAAATATACCTCAATGGCCCTGATTTTACTAAAATATATGTCACTGTCCCTGGTTTTATTAAAATATACCCCACTGGCCCTGGCTATATTAAAATCCACCTAACTGTCCCTGGTTTTATTAAAATATATCTCAATGGCTTTTATTTTATTAAAATATATCTCATTGGCCCTGTTTTTTTAAAATCCACCTCACTGGCCCTGGTTTTAATAAAATCCACCTCACTGGCCCTGGTTTTATTAAAATAAATCTCACTGGCCCTAGTTTTAATAAAATCCACCTCACCGGCTCTGATTTAATTAAAATATATCTCATTGACCCTGGTTTTATTAAAATCCACCTCACAGGCTCTGGTTTTATTAAATTATACCTCATTGGCCCTGTTTTTATTAAAATCCACCTCATTGGCCCTGTTGTTATTAAAATCCACCTAACTATCCCTGGTTTTATTAAAATATATCTCACTGACTCTGGTTTTATTAAAATCCACCTTACTGGCTAATTAAATTCCTCTTCATTAAAACCAATTTAAGCCAGTCACATAAAAATATATTATCCTCCATGCTATATGCTAAATAGCAATTTGTGCATTTTAGCATGTAAATATTTATCCCCAATCAACTGCTGGAAGAAATTCATCAATACAGTCAGTATCAAGAACTTGTACACAACAAAAATGTTTTAAAGATAAAGACAACGTCTGTACAACAATAATAAGTATTTTTAAACACATCATATTATGGTCTCTACAAAAAATTATGTTTCCATTTATTTTCTTTAATTTCTCATCTTATTGTCTTCCACTACTTTTTTGTATTTTCTTTATAAACACATATTACAACAATTTTTTTTAAACATAACTCATTTTATTTGTGTCAATGTTATTTGTGTATATGTATATATCCTAAGTATATACTATTAATATATATATATATTTTTAGAAATATATACATTAGAAATCAAACAAATATTTGTGTCGGTAAATTACTAAGACAGTTGGCTGTACTGCGGTCAGGTGACATGTGAACCACTACACATGTAAACAACGATATATTATCCAGGGTACTTGCTACATACATGCATTCATAGAGCCACAGCGAATCTTGGCAAAAAAAAAAGTTTCTCGTCGGAAAAGATTGGGCGAGACTGAAAATTAAAATGAGTGAGATGCTTTTAAATACCATTTCATATATTTTACAATCAATCTTTTCTCTACATAAAGTTTTCACACTCAAATTTAAGTGAATATAATATAGTTAATATTCCAACAATTCTAATCAACCAACAGTACCCCTATAACGAGCACTCTATCTCTCTCTTTCATCAAATAGTTTTAAAAGTGTAATCATAATATTTTTTTTACTATATAATTATATAACAACAGATATCAGGTCTCATCACAACGATTAAGAATGGGCAGAATTGAATATCACATATTTCTTGTTTTAGTTTATCATAATAAGTTTCTTCAGTTTTTTTTTTTAAGTACAGAAGGAATATAATCATACCACAATAATTACAAACTTATTATGGTACCAATATTTACAAACTCATGGAAGTGAAGCGCAGAATATCCAATCCCCACAAGTCAAGAGGAAACAAGAGTTGCTAACCTAATACACATTTTCTCCGCTAGAGCATCACAAATAATAGATCAATAAACAAGTTTACTTTTTTTTGTATCTTTGCAGTAAGGAATATATATATATATATATATTTTGTTGTTGCAAATTACATGAAAACATTAATTTTCACAGCTTCTTTAGGCCATCAAGTGTCATTAGTTTGTTAAAACTATAATGTAAGTAATATTTGAAAAAAAAAAAAAGTTTACATTAATTTTTCTCGGTATCCACTATAAATATTCTGCAGACATCAACTAAGCACAGACTTTGTAAGCACAAAAAACAAAACAAAAAAACCCACAGAAAACTAGAAACTAGTACTAACACAAATCATGGAAATTTAACAATGATAAAATTACATAGCTTAGTATTGTACACAGAATTTACCGAATTATTTCAGATCTAACCTGATTTGAAATCTAAATAAGGTTTATGTTAAACTTTTGTTTGTAAATTTGGATGTGGGCCTGTATACTAATCACCTCCTACTGATGGTCTAAAATAGCTCTGAAACATACATTTAAACAGTTACCTCCAGTATAAAAAATAATGCTACTAAGTTAAGAAATAATTTATAACAGTGGTTTGGCTCTGTGGTCCTTTGTTATTAATATTATTATTATTATGTTCAGTATTATTTACAAGAGAGGAACAAAGGTTTCCTATGTCTTATTTACATTTAGCGATGTAAGGGCATTATGGCAATACCAAGGTCACAGGCTTCAAATAATTCAACAAAGGAAAAGAAAAACAGAGTTCCCAAAACTTGAAACTATTTCACCGCGTCCCTTCTGAAAAATTCAATATTCATGATTTTCAACACATGTTTTATTCATTCTTCAAGAATTTCTTCTCTTATTTAAAATTTATCTTCCTTCAAAAAATAAAACTAGTCAAAACAAACAAATACAAGTAGTACGACAATTCGAGTCAAATTTGAGTAGAACGTGATGGTTGGAGTCGGACTGAAACATAGCAGAGGCCGGGAATTGTTTTCCGAAACAGCCGATACCAACTTAACAAAGTGACAAGACTTAACACAGAAGAAGAAGGGAAACTATTGCTTGTAATATTGGTAAAAATATTTACAAGTTAAGACATAAAACGTTGTAAGGTAGAGAACACGACGCACAATGTGCAGCCCGCCTGCGGACGCAACGTAAGGGGTAACAATTTGGTGGTGGTGGGGGGGGGCTCAACATATGTTATATACAGTCACAGAACAAATAACAGAGACGTCCTTGTCTCAAACTACAACACAAATATATACTCACAGAAATAAAGTAGGAATATTCAATTTATTTACATATCTTCAGCCCTTACGCTATGTACTAGTTGTAGTACCAACTTAATCCCTCTCTTCATTTTTGTTAAAGAGACGGGCCCAGAATAACACCATTAATTTCAACGAGCTTAAATCAACTTGCCAATAATGTAGCACACATTCTTTTATACACCAAACAAACGTGATATTTTATCCGTGTGTATGTATATATATTTTTCTTCTTCTTTCAAAACTTAGATTTCTCAGCACCAATATTTTTTGGTTTTTCTCTTCACCTGATTTCATTTATTATATTTCTATTTATTTCAACAAATTATTTTGGCTATGCATTATTATTTTTGTGTTTTTTTTAATACAAAAACTTAGCTAATAGATGACAGTACTTACTGCTATTAAGGATCATACAGAGCTGGAATTGTTGATCAATGTAAATACTTCTACAAAACTACTTTACAACATTTTCTCCATAAATCATGATTTTTTTTTTAAATTGACTAATTCTTCAGAAAAAACTAGTTTTAGAAACACAATTCCCAAATTGTTTTTCTTTCATAGAATCTTGTCATGCAGTCTGTGCCTGTTATACAGGGTAGTTCTTTATCTATTTATAATGGATAGTTCTTCAACTATTTAAAAAGGAGTTCTTCAGCTATTTATAAAACTGGGACTGTGTTCATTAAACAAATAAAAAAAGTTTGCACAAGTTTTTAGGTCATAAAGAAATCCCCGTTTATGTTTTTAGTAAGAAATTGTCATGCAAATATATATATATACACTTTCTTAATTTATTGCAAAATGAACATAAAAACACAACTAAATCTTTAAAATAAACAGTCTAGACTTTTCAAAGATGTTAAATGAAAAAACGATAAAATAATTTATCAAAACTAATGTAATGGCTCGTTACGATGAACGATAGAAAACAAACTGCGCCTACATCTGGTTCTGGTGGGCAGGAGATCTGTCACGCTCTACGACGAACAAATACTGTCACCTGAGAGAACAGAGTGGGCGACCTTCACTCGCATGCGCGCTAAGACACATTCATCAAACCTTACTTTGTCGACAAGCGTTCAATATCATCACAGACATAACAGAATAAATACCTATGAAGGTAAGCATAATGGCAAATTTGATTAAAAGGTAGACAAATTTAGCTCATTACCTTTTTTTTAATTCTAGATATTAGTCAAACATGTTTGTTTTTTCATGATTCATTTCGACATGAAAACTAACATGAATAAATGAAATATAAATTGAGACTATGCAGTAATTTGTCCTATCAGGCATTATCTGTGCGCTTTACCGAAGGTAACAAAAATAGGCCCAGTCTGTTACCTCGAAACATTGTACATATTTTCAGCGACGTGCGGTGACAGAGCTCACCACCTCAGTATCACAGCTGTCAGCACCTTCCAACTAGGCAACAATACACGATATAGCGCTCACAGTTGGTACCACTTCTTGTCCTTGTATTTGAGCATCAGCGAGTGAGAAGTGTGGGAGAAGTTCTCTGCCTCAGACGCCATCTTTTCCGCGCGGTCTTCTAGCTTTCCCAACTTCTCCCCACGCTCTACCATCATCTGGTGCGCACGTCCTACCTCACTCGTCACACCCGTCACACGCTTGTCCAGGTCCTGAATAGCTGCCTGCGGACCGGGAATGTGTTTCGCCACAGAGCGCGATGCTCGACCGCTTGACTCCCCAACTGGAACAAGTGTGTTTGATGGGAAGGATTAGTGGCTGGGACTTTAAAAATATCCCCAGGGAATCTCACACCTAGAGGTAGAATAAGATACTCACACAGCTCTTCCCGGTCGAGGGAACGCAAGCCTCCTCCAAACAACCCCTTGAAGAAACTCTCTTTGGGTGCCTCAGGCATGTCGTGGGGTAGAAACAACTCTCCAACCATCTCCGACAAGCTTTGGCTGGAAATACACATTTCACAGGTGGACTGAGACAGAATATATCATGTTGATGTTGGTAGCTAACATCTCACAAGTACAAGGAGTTGTCCTGAGAATTAAAGGAGACTCAACTGTCCCGTATATCTAGTAGTATACTCACACAAACTCTGCAGAAACTGTGAACTTCTGCACCTCTGTTGGGGAGCACAGGTAAAGGCCATGGCCCCGGTTGCTGAAGCAGAACGTCCTCGCTATTCTGGAGACAGAGAGCTTGGTGTGTTAGTGTCGCACTTATAGCACGGAGAAGCTACCTTGGTGGGCTTCAGAACACTTCAGCTTGTTGTGGGAAGAGTACCACAAACAATCAAACATATCTGAGAAAACTCCCTGATCCGTGTCTGTACTAATTCTATAGCCCGCCTCTTACTGTTGGAGGACTCTGACCATGTTCCGTAGCCTACATCACGTGTGCTATAACTAACATACCTAGGTCATGGGTACTTCAAGGATGTAGCATTCCAGGTGTGAGGAGAAGCCTTGTTTAACCAACACAATATAAACTGGAGCTCAATCACAGATTGTCTGGAAATAATGACTTGGATCATTTCATCTTACACATCACATATCATTTATCATGAAACACTGCATAGCACTCCTCATGAAACAACCGCATAGCACTCCTCATGAAACACCGCATAGCACTCCTCATGAAACACCGCATAGCACTCCTCATGAAACACCGCATAGCGCTCCTCATGAAACACCGCATAGCGCTCCTCATGAAACACCGCATAGCACTCCTCATGAAACACCGCATAGCACTAATAATGAAACACTGCATATCACGCCTCATGAAACATCACATATCATTCATCATGAAACACCGCATAGCACTCCTTATGAAACACCGCATAGCACTCCTTATGAAACACCGCATAGCACTCCTCATGAAACACCGCATAGCACTCATAATGAAACACTGCATAGCATGCCTCATGAAAACTCACATATCATTCATCATGAAACATCACATATCATTCATCATGAAACACCACATAGCACTCCTCATGAAACACCGCATAGAACTCATCATGAAACAACTGCATATCACTCCTCATGAAACACCACATAGCACTCCTCATGAAACACCGCATAGCACTCATAATGAAACACTGCATATCACGCCTCATGAAACATCACATATCATTCATCATGAAACACCACATAGCACTCCTCATGAAACACCGCATAGAACTCATCATGAAACACCGCATAGCACTCCTCATGAAACACCGCATAGCACTCCTCATGAAACACCACATAGCACTCCTCATGAAACACCACATAGCACTCCTCATGAAACACCGCATAGCACTC
This sequence comes from Timema californicum, assembly GCA_902141385.1. Classification (NCBI taxonomy): domain Eukaryota; kingdom Metazoa; phylum Arthropoda; class Insecta; order Phasmatodea; family Timematidae; genus Timema; species Timema californicum. The sequence goes on from CABFOW010000942.1 coordinate 131,171, forward strand.
ATAATGAAACACCACATAGCACTCCTCATGAAACATCAAACAACACTCCTCATGAAACATCATACAATATTGACAAACACCTCCGAAACCCCTCAATCCTCATGAAATGTCAGCAGGTGTGAGGGAGTAGCATAGGCTATCCTTGGCTAACATCCAGTAGCAGACTAATTCATATAAAAATATCACACAAGAAAATAATTATATATTGGAAAACACTTTTTTTTTACAAATAATCTTGTATTAATTTACAATCCTGAAAGTACACACTAATAAGGTAAAGAGAGTGTAGTGTCTTGGGGAGTTTCAGGGGTGGCCAGGGTTTGCCAAGATTGAACCTGTCAACACAGCACAGAACATTAAATGGCCGGCCATCAACAACGACACACGATTGTTTAAATGGTCAGAGATCAACAAACAAGTACAGTTTTAACAAGCTCTGTGACACTTCACAGTAATGTCAAATCATTTTACATATTTCATTCACATTTTATTGAGTTTACATAAGTAACAATAAACAAAACCAAACTTCACAGACTTTACTTGTTTTCAACTTAAGACTCTCATGAAATATGTAAACTGACAGAGAGACAGTTGTCAACACTGCACCAGGATAGGTATCTTTCACATCAATGTTTGAAATAATGGCCAGGGAAATGTTCTGCAATAACCACTAACAGGGGCACCGGAACAGTTTTTGGCTGATGGGGGTGGAGGTTGGCAAATGATGTTATGTAATATTTATCTTTTTACATTCTCTTATAACTAGAAAGTATTGTAATCATGAGAAATTACAATTCTGTCTATCCTGGGGCAAAAATGTGAAATGGCTTGGTGGATTTTGTTTTAGCTTTATATTAAGATTGTGTAGGGCTACATCTTGGGCCAACTTTTTTAAAATTTGATCGTAGCCCTCAAATTAAGGGTAGTTTACTGACGAGTGATTTTTTTTTAGAATATCTAAAGAGTGTTTTACCAGGAAAATAACACTGTGCCTGTACTAATATTGTATTTGGGTAAAAATTCGTTTAAGGGTGTTTTATAAATAAGTAATTTTTGAAATTTCAAAAATTTTTCAAAAATGGCTCTAACAATTTTGTTTAGGATATACATTTTAATCCATGAAAATAAAGCACGAGTGTTACCGGTCGCAAGAATCATAAGTAAATCATTGTTAGTGAGGGGGCAATGTACCCACCCCCCCACCCCCACCCCCAGCAAAAGATTAATGAGGGGAAATGTACCTATGCCCCCACCTCAACTTAGTTCGGAGCTTATGACTAACATGACAAAATTAAAACTAATATTTTCGGGCTTGGGTTGCATTGAGGAAATAGTAACTTACTAGAACCACTGAGATGAGGGTTTAAACTGGTTGTGAGGACGAGATTGGTTGGTATTGATTCATCGTCTGTCATTGTGCTTAGAAAGAATTGGACTGAATCAATACCAATCAAATTACAAGAAAGATTACCTCTGATTGGTTTGGGCAGAGTAACCTATAGAGTCAAATTCTTGTTTTACCCCAGATGACGTTGGTTGTAAACTACGCCCAAAATACTGGAAATTCCGATTCCGTCAATGTGTCCCAAACCCAAAACCGTTAGTTTTAAAACAAAACACAGGCCACCGAAAGCCTTCAAAATAAATGCAAGACAGTATAATTTTGACATTAATTGCAAGTAAATATATCAACAGACAAAAAACAACTTCAAAGCACAACCACCTGCTGAAAAAAAAACATGTCGACAACACAGAGGTTCCCCCCCCCCCTCCCCCAAAACACTGATACATTTGGACTCAACACAGCTTAGAAAGTGTCATTTTTTTATTGTAAAATTTTAATATTTGAGGAATTTAAGACTCAAGAGTTAGACCATAACATATCAAATAATAATGTGAAACAAAATATTCGTAATGTGCATTGTGTGATCTCAAGCTTACATTTTTGTTTATTAAAGTGTTTATAATGGAGGACAGTGGAAGATAATAACTATGCTGAAATAGATGGAATTCTACATTAAATGAAATGAGCTGAGGCTAAAATGTTTCACAATCAAATTAATTTAATTTGTTCATTTTGAGCAGAGTTATAAAAGTCTGTTTGGGCTAAACCGTTCCATGTTGAGAACAAATATTAAAACAAACCAACAAAAGCACAATTTTTGAAGAAAGAGACAAAACTAATACTCACATAAACACAGATAACACAAACTTTGAAAATTGTTCATCATTCCTTTCATTAACCAACACAAAAAGTAAATTAAAAATTGCATACCCAATTAATTGTGGATCAAAATGAACAAAAGATAATGTATAACAACAAACAATATTTCATTATGCATTGTCCAGGCACTAAACCAAGGTAAAAGTCAGCAAGCCTGGATGTTAGGTGTGCAGGTGTGCCATAAAGGTGGAACACTCAATTGTAAGGTGTGTTATAGAGGTTATGTTGATGGTGAGGTGTGTGGGCAAGTTGAGCTGTGTTATAGAGGCGATATTGATGTTGAGGTGTGCAGGCAAGTTGAGCTGTGTTATAGAGGTGATGTTGATGGTGAGGTGTGCGGGCAAGTTGAGCTGTGTTATAGAGGCGATACTGATGGTAGGGTGTGCAGGCAAATTGAAGTGTGTTACAGAGGTTATGTTGATGGTAAGTCAGGAAGTAAAGTTGAGGTGTGTTACAAAGGTAATGTTGATGGTGAGGTGTGCGGGCAAGTTGAGCTGTGTTATAGAGGTGATGTTGAGGTGTGTGGGCAAGTAGATCTGTGTTATAGAGGTGATGTTGAGGTGTGTGGGCAAGTAGAGCTGTGTTATAGAGGTGATGTTGATATATATATATATATATATTAAATTTTCAGCTAAAAATGTGTATTTTTATAAACATTCCAAACAGTGCAAAAAAAAGTGTAGGAGTGAAAACACTCTCCAAAGTATTTAAATATCTGGATGTGTTCATGCAGCATGCAAATTGCGTCAACTGTTGTGATAGGAACTGCACTGACACAACTAGAGCTTTGAGTTGTCCTGTCTGGCTTGTCCAATACAACTTCCCGCTATCCCTACACTAAAATTCCCCCTCCCTACAAGTGTAAATATGTAGATTGACCGGATAGATAGTGAGGATGCAATAAACAAGAAGAAAAAGTATCTTTATTTTAGCATAACCTCTTAGTAATTGTTCAGGTTACACACATACATTAGCTAAGCTAATAAAATCGGCATAAGTTAGGATTTTAGAAGAAATGTACCCGAAATTGTCTGGAGCGAAAGTGGGGGATAATCTTCCCCCAGTATACCTGACTAGGATTCAAACCCTGACCTCTCTGTCACCAACAACGCAGTCCAACATGAGACTATATTATTTTTTCATTTGTTGTTTTGAGGAGGGCATAACTCTGGGATCTTTCTGTCTTAGCAGTTGGTTAGTTACCAGGAACATCTGTAATAAGACTTGATTTAAGAGTTTCGTGCATTCAGATAAATGTTTCAAAATTGAACTCTCTCGTCGATTGTTGTGAGAGAACAAGGACCATCTTGCATTCCTCTTTAACTTTGTATGTTTTTTCCTTCCAACGAAACATTTAAAAACAAAACTGACCATTACTAAGCACGACAAATCAATTGATAAAAGACCCGCTTTAGTGGCCGCATGGTCTAAGGTGCGACTCTCGCAGTAGACTAGACTGCCGATAATGGGGAAATCGAGGTTTGAATCTCGGTTTGAGTGTAATGAGGGTGGTTTTGTCAAAATGGGTTTCCATTAGTCTTCTTCACAAATGTGTGTACAATTCCTCAAAATATAACTTTCATAATCCCTAAAAGCCATTAGCATAAATAGTAGATAAGTGTATAACCCAAACAGGTAGTAAGACACATAGCTTGTGTATCGCCTTTCCCCCCTTCATTCGTATGGGGGTCTTTGTGATATTAATGGTCAGGACTTCATAACCTGTAGTTTATATGTTACTAGTGCAAAGTCTATGATGTAAGATGGGAAAAACAGGTTAAGACTTATTTTCAGACAAGCGAGCGTAAGCTAGTTCATGAGAGCTGATACCTGACGTCAAAACACATCACTTGAACTGACGAGAAAACACACTGTTTCACAAAGTTAGAGAAGAAGATAAGTTTTTAAAAATAGTTCAGCACATCAGTATTATCTTTGATGAGCTGTGTAATATTTTCAATAATTTGCTCCAGAAGAGACACACTGATATTTAAAATTAGATTGAGTTTTTTTTTGTTCAATTACTACATTACTAAAAGCTGGTGTCCACAATGTTGGTCGTAATTTAGATTATTAAATAAATTGTTCTGCATCGCAGACTGCTATGTTTTTCTCTGCCAGCTGCAGCTTGAAACAGTATTCCCTTACATAGAGCATCAGCTCACACACGCTCGTGTGAAAGGATATATAAGACGCTATACCCTACTGACAGCTTCAGCTCATACACGCTCGTGTGAAAGGCTACATATAACACTATACCCTACTGACAGCTTCAGCTCACACACGCTCGTGTGAAAGGCTACATATGACACTATACCCTACTGAC